>PVLC010027981.1:0-21230 GCA_004027655.1 Graphiurus murinus
ATAGGTCTGCCCTTAGCTGTAAATTTCCAGTGTCCTTTGTCCTGGCTTTTAGGTGGGGGGCAGGGCCTAAGGAACTTCCAAAGGTGGAATGGAGTCTGCCGCGCTTTAGTTCCAGGTGTTTACATTAAAGTGATATCTGTATTTTTCTTTCCCATTTGTCTCCTTTCTGCCTAATTATTTTTCCTATCCTACATCACTAGGATTATAGGTGTGTGCCACCATGCCTAGCTTATGATCACTTTTAACTTAAAAAGTTCATATATATTCCTGTACCTGTTTTATACAGTTCTGAATTCACTCACTCAATACCATTCCCAATGGTTAAAAGACAATCTTTTCTTGGGAAGATTAAACCTCTTAATTCTTTTGAACAGATTCAAATCATTTGACAAAATAAGTTTTAAATTAAATATACTAGAGCAATTTTTATATTACCTTTTACCTTTATGATATATCTCAAATGCAGGAATGGCTTAACATCATCAAAAATAAAAAAGAAATAGATTAAAATACAAATGCTAAATGTCATTCCTGATATAATTGATGCCTATAATAAATAATTTGTTAATATAATTTAACCAAAATTTCTCTTTTCTTTGCACATGTTGCACTAAGTTCTGTTTTAAAAAAGTATGACGTAGGAAAAATTTTAACCTATAGGTTACTACATACTTATAGAAACACAATGTTCTCATCTTACAGATAAGAAAACTAAAACTCAGAGACACGGAACCAAAAACTAGTATCTAGGTATCCTGATACCTAGTCAAGTCCTAGGAGCATTTGGCTTTACTTTTGTGGATCAATTTTTATTCCGAAAATAGCAGCAATTCTTTTAGGAGTCAGATTAAAATGCCTACAATAGCCTACCAACTATCAGGATAATTAAAACTACAAACCACAGGACAAACAGTACATTGTTTGTGTTCTACTTTATTATTAGAGGATAGAACTATATGTCTTATGAAATGAAATCTCCACAGCTTTCTCTACCACCTGCTGCACCTAAGGTTTTCACTATGAATAGCATGCTATATATAACCTTCCAGACATTTTCTGTAGTAACCTAAATGTATATACACGTGACACATGTGTGCCATTTATAGCTTGCATCTATTTCTAATGAATACCCATACTGCACTGGTTAACTATTTTGATATTACTTCTATAATTGTATATGTTTATGAATATTTGTTTATATCGATATACACAATACACGTTTGTATACATATATGTATACAATTATACATATAATTGTATGACCTTTCTGTGTGATAATGGGAATTCGAGTGACGGTATACACCCTGTTTTTAATTGTTAACTCAGTAAACCCTATTTTATAGGTATACTGTTTAACACTAGTGAATTATGTATGAGACTCCTTTGCTCAAGAGCAATATTGCCATCAACTTGGTAGCATGTAAGGAATTAAAAAAGAGAATAAAGAGAGAGAAACCTAAAAAAGAGACTGCCTTTATAAACCCGAAAGTTTCTTATATACAATTATCCAATTAGCCAGGTGTGATGGTACACACCTATAATACCAATACTTGGGAAGCCAAGAAAGGAGGATCAATCCGCAGGTTCAAGAACAGCCTCAATAACCTAGTGAGACCCTGTTTCAAAATAAAAAATTAAAAATGGCTGGGGGTGTAACTTGAAGGTAGAATATCCCAGGTTCAATTCCCCCCAAAATAAAAATCATCCAATTATAAAATACTTAAAAATAAAAACAACAATTTTCTAAAATATACTCATCAGGCCAACAATTTATACTATACTAGTTTGTCAAAGAATAATCAGAGACCATAAAGAATGCTGGGAGTTACCTGGGTCTCTGAAAGGCTCTAATATTAAGTTAAACCTTAAGTATCTGAAAAGTACTTGGGAAATCTAGCAGGGCAAATTCTTTATAGAATACAATAATTTTTAAAATGCTGGTGTATTTTTTGGTTTTCTAAATAAAGCTAAACATAAAAAAATGACCAGAAACATTACCATTTTCTCATATTTTATGGCATCCTTTTCAGCAATCTGGGCTGCTCTTTCTTTATTCATATAAGCTGCTTTTAATTTCTTCTCCAATTCTCTGAGCTCAATACTATGGGGGATAAAAAGGAGAAATTAAATTTGAGTATCGTAAGAGAATTAAGCATCATAGAAAATTCACTATATTCTTAATTTTCTTGAAGATAGCATATGACTGATACCATTTTAAATCCATAGGAGAAATTAATTTATTACATTGTATGGTTGCCTTAGGACTTGAATTTTCCAGTTGAGAAGAGGTACTCTATTCTACCACATTCATCTATTTATTCTATGCCAGCACCATACTATCTTAACCATTTGTAGATTATAATAAGTCTTCACATTTTGGAGAAGTAGTCTCCAGTATGATCTTCTTTTAAAAGAGTCTTAGCAATTCTTGGTACTTTGCATTTCCATTCCCCTTTGGAATCAGCTTATCAAACTTCACAATAAACAAATCTAGCTAGGATTGTGATTAAGATTGTACCGAATTCATATATCAGTCTAGAGAGTATTTACATCTCTACAACACTGAGTCAATTCAATAAACATGGTATATCCTTCCAACTCTTTATGTTTTTAAAAATTCGATCAATAATTGTTTATATTTATGATTTCTGTTACTTGGTTTTTTGAGGTGCTGAGGATCAAAGCCACACCTTGCACATGCTAGGCAAGCACTCTACCTCTGAGCAACATTTCTAATCCTTTATGGTCTTTTTTAAAATATATAGTAGTTTATACCTTTCTTTTTGATATTGGGAATTGAGCCCAGGGGCATTCTACCTTCCAGCTACATCCCCAGTCCTTTTTTTATTTTGAAACAGGGTCTCACTAAGTTGCTGAGGCTGGCCTAGAATCTGCAAGCCTCCTGACTCAGCCTCCCAAGTATTGGGATGTGCACTACTGTCTCCTTTCATTAAGTATTTATTTTTTATGTTCTTGTACAGATTACCATTTTTCAAATTTTATTTTCTAATTATTGCTGATTCACAGAAAATTAATGTTTATATATTGTCTGCATATCCAACAACATTACTAAATTTATTTATTAATTCTTATTTATCTGTAAATTCTTTTGGATTTTCTACACACACAATTATATCATCTGTGCATACTTAGTTTTATTCCTTTACTGCCAATCATAACACCTTTTACTTCCTTTCTTGTTGTATTGCATGTACAACACAATGACTATGCCATTTTTTACAGCAAGTATCCCTGTCTTCTTCTCAATGTCAGAGGGAAAATGTTTTAACATTTTGCCATTAAGTGTGAGGTTTCTGTAAATCCCTTTTATTCTTAGTTTGCTAAGTTTTGTTCAGTCATAGAGTGCTGTTGATTCATTATCAACTGGTTTTTTCTGTTTATATGACTGTTTATAGGTTAGTTACAATTATCTTTAGTGTTCAACCAATCTTGCATTTCTGAGATAAATTAAATTTGGTCTGGGATAAATTAAATCTTTCCTATATACTGGACTTGATATTGACTAATATAAATTTTCTGATTATAGCAGCTAAATTCATGAGATAAGCTGGGTGTGATAGTACATGCATATAATCCTTAGGAGGCTGAGACAGGAGGATCACAGGTTTGAGACTAGCCTCCAAAACTTAGTGAGACCATTTCAAACTAAGAAAATAAAATAGGGCTCAAAGTGTAGCTCAGAGGTCAAATGCCCTCGGTTCCATTCCCAGTACCACAAAAAAGTGAAATAAATAAATAAATAAGTAATAAATTCACGAGATAGGTAAGTGTATAATTTTCTCTCAATACCTTATACAGGTTTTGATTAAAATAAATTAGGAAGTGTTCCCTCCTTTTTTGCTCTGCAGAATTATGTATAATTGGTATGACTTCTTATTGAATGTCTGGTAAAATTTACCTAGCCCTGTTGGTTTGTTTGTGGACAAAGTTCAAATTATAGATGCAATATCCTTAAACTTTATAGGAACATTTAGGTTTCTTCTTGTGCTAGTTTGGTAAAACATGCTATCTAGCAATTTATCTATTTCATCTAAGTTTTCAAATGTATTTACATAAATTGTTCACAATATCCTGCTATGATTTATTTAGTGTCTGTATGATCTTTCCATACACACAAAAAAGTATTACTGAAGGATAGTATACACTAAAATGCAGAAACTTTGAGTGTAAAGCTTGAAGAATGCTATTTAATGTGTTGCCATGTGCTTATCAGCCAATGTCTGCTTAATGTAACACTCATCCATATTTTAAGAATCAGCAGAAGCCTGCAGGAGAAATACAGCTACAAATGCCAGGCTGGTCATTTTGATTTCCTTCCTCTCCCAGTTCTTATTTTTATATTTTCTCCAGACTTTCTGTTCTCAGAGGAAACATTAATCTGAATCACCTAGTCTGCAATGCCAGAAGTGGAAAGCTCTCCTATTTAACTCTATCAGTGAATTACATAAAGACATGAAAAAATATTATTCTATTGTCAGATGGCAATACTAGCAATTACTGGCAAATTAAGACTCCAAAAAGATAATGTGAGACTAGAATAATATGCAAATTTTAGCAGTAATTTTAAGGCTTTTTTCCGTAAGGTAATCTTTTAAGAATCTGATTAAAGTTGTAGACCCAGAAAAATATATGTGGGTATATTTATTGAATGTATAAAGTATAATTTTATGAGGCCCCAAATCCTTGAAGTTCATTCCTATACTATGTCATAGAAGTCCTATACAATTAAGAGAAACTGTGACAATTATCAAAGTAAGTTTCCAATATATTCAATTACACAGATGCAGGATAAACATATACTTAGCCCTAAGTTGTGGTCAACAGGTAACATGGCTGGCCTGAAAAATTCAATTTTCAGTAGCATGAAGAAATCTACTCTAGGATTCCATAAGCCTATTGTTGAAAGAGGCTGTTTTAAACTTTATTCTTAAAGGAAAAGTCAGAGGGAGCTGATAATTTGGTTTCCACTGTAAATATCAATACTTACTCCTATGAATACAACTTATTTTTTAATTAATATTTCTGGATTAAAGTAATACTTCCAGGCAAAATATTAAGTGCAATGATCTAAAAACTTTCACTTTCAGGTACTAGAAATTAAATAAAAGTTAAATGATAAAGACTAAATAATGAAATTAACAGAAACCAGATACCTGTTTTCTCTTACTTGTTGCCTCATCTTTTCATCCTTTAGACTTTCGTGTTTTAATTTTGCCAATTCCATAGCCAATCTTTCTTCTTGTTCAAGCTGGAGTTCTCTCAACCTCTTGTTCTCTTCTGCCTAAATAGAAAATAGAACTTTAGTTACCTCTCCTCCAGCAACTGACTTTTCTCATCAAGGTTGAATTTATTTTCTTTCTAACAGAAAACCAAATGCCTGAAGTGCAATGGCCTACTATTTGTGTTTATTTTTAAATCCAAAATATTATTTCTCATTGTGGAAATTTTTTTTTTTTTTTGCTTAAACATAACAAAGTTCAAAGAAAGTTTAATCAAATCAAACTCTGGGCCAAGGTCAACAACCCAGTTCATTCAAAAGGAGAATTAAACTAATGGAAGTGTTGTGGGATAACCCAGTCCCACTCGTGGAAAATTTTTAAATATCACCAATATTAGGGAGAACATTAAAATATATTCTCATATATACTCATCAACCATCTTTTCAAGAATTATCAACATCTGATCAGTTGTTTTTCTCTAGCCTTGTATTCCACTCTATTTCCCTTGTTATTTCTCTGCTATTTTAAAACAAATCCTAGACATGTGATTTACCATGTAAGTAATTCAATGTGGACTTCAACCTGATAAGAATTTCTTTTAGACATGTCATTGATATGTCTAAATAAATTAACAATAATTCCTTAAAAAGTCTAATACCCTGTACACCAAGTTTCCCCAATTGTCTCAAAAATGATTTTTTTCTTATTTGGTTTGATCAAATCAAAATCTAAACAAGGTATTTTAGTTTTTTTGAGGTTACTGTGAAAGGAGTTGTTTTCTGGATTTCTTTTTCATGGTTGGCATATAGAAAAGCTACTGATTTTTTAGATTGATTTTGTAATCTGCTACTTTGCTGAATTTGTTGATCAGCTCTGGAAGTCTTTTGGGTGAGTTTTTTTTGGGTCTTCTAAGTATAAGATCATGTCATCTGCAAATAGAAATAATTTCAGTTCTTCTTTTCCTCTTTTTATTTTTTTTTATTTTTTTCTCTTGCCTTATTGCTCTGGCTAGAGTCTCTAGTACTATATTAAAAAGGAGTGGGTATAGTGGGCAAGGAGGTCAAAGACCTCTACAATGAAAATTATGAAACACTAAGGAAAGAAATTGAATATCTTAGAAAACGGAAAGATCTCCCACGCTCTTGGGATAGGTAGAACCAATATTATCAAAATAGCCATTCTACCAAGAGTGATCTAGAGTCAATGCAATCCCTATCAAAATACTCAGAGCTAGAATAATCAGTCCTAAATTTCATATGGAAAAACAAAAGACCCAGAATGGCTACAGCAATTCTCAGTAATAAGAACCATGGAGGAGGCATCACAATTCATAAATTCAAATTATACTACAGAGCTATAGTACTAAAAACAGCACGATATTGGCACCAACACATAGTCCAATGGAACAGAATAGAAAATACAGAAACAAACCCACATACTTATAGCTAATTGATTAGACCAGAGACTGAAATTACTAGAAGGCATATGCCCAACATTCAAATGTATAGTAACTGGAAAAAACATCCTCAATAAGATCTCCAAAGCAAAAAGCCCAGGATAGCCAAAGTAGTTCTTAGCAACAAGAACCATGCAGGAGGTATCACAATACCTGACTTCAAACTCTACTACAAAGCCACAGTAATAAAAACAGCATGGTATTGGCACAAAAACAGACACATAGACCAATGGGCAGAATACAAGGTTCAGAAACAGACCCACAGGCTTACAGCCAACTGATTTTTGACAAAGGAGTCAAAAACATACACTGGAAAAAAGAGAGCCTCTTTAACAAATGGTGTTGGCAAAACTGGTTAACCATATGCAGGAAAATGGAAATAAACCACACTTTCTCACCCTGCACAAGAGTCAACTCAAGGGGGATCAAAGACCTGGAAGTCAGGCCAGAGACCTTGCAGCTACTTGAAGAGGTCATAGGGCCAACACTTCAACACATAGGCACAGGTCAAAACTTTCTCAACAAGACCTCCAAAGCACAAGCAACTCAAAGGAAGATCAATACATGGGATTGCATTAAACTGAAGAGCTTCTGTGCAGCAAAGGAAACTATCAAGAACCTCAACAGAGAGCCCACAGAGTGGGAGAAAAATTTTGCCAGCTACTCTTCTGATAGAGGACTAATATCTAGTATATACAGAGAACTCAAGAAACTCACAGCTAAGAAAACAACCCCATAAAAAATGGGCAAAGGATATAAATAGACACTTCACAAAAGAAGAAATACAAATGGCCAATAAATGTATGAGGAAATGTTCAACATCATTAGCAATCAGAGAGATGCAAATCAAAACTACCTTGAGATTTCACCTAACTCCAATCAGAATGGCAATCATCAAGAACATAAACAACAGCAAATGTTGGCGAGGGTGTGGAGAACTGGGAACCCTAATACATTGCTGGTGGGATTGCAAATTAGTGCAACCACTTTGGAAAACAATATGGAGGATCCTCAGATGAATGGGAATGATCCTACCATATGATCCAACAATACCACTTCTGGGTATCTACCCAAAAGAACAGAAACCAAACTATCAGACCAATGCATGTGTATCTATGTTTATAGCTGCACAGTTTACAATTGCCAAACTATGGAACCAGCCAAGATGTACATCCACAGATGAATGGATTACAAAACTATGGGATATGTACACAATGGAATTTTACTCAGCCATAAAGAAGAACAAAATCATGTCATTTGCAGGGAAATGGATGGAACTGGAAAACATTATGTTAAGTGAGATTAGTCAGTCACAAAAAGTAAAAAATCATATACTCTCCCTAATATGTGGAAGCTAGGAAGAAAATGGGACATAAGAGGGACTCCAGATGAAGAAGGAAAATCCTCAGGTGAACAAAGAATTTGACTTAACGGAAGGTGATGGGGGAAGGAGGACACCCTAATGCACATGATGTACTTTTATGATCACATCAAAGTCAGTCACTAAACTGACCTTGAGAAGGAGGGAGGAAGAGGGAGTGGGGCGGGAATGGGGAAGGGTTAAATAAGAAATATGTGCATGTATGCCTTTACCTTTACCAGCTTGTACCTAACAAAGATGTATGATTACAATGCACCAATTAAAAATTTTTTTAAAAGTGAGATTAGTCAGTCACAAAAAGTAAAAAAAAAAAAAAAAAAAAAAGACCTCCAAAGCTCAAGAAACTAAAACAAGAATTAATAAATCAGGTGGCATTAATCTAAAAAGTTTCTGCTCATCAAAGTACAAAAAAAGTAAACAAGTCCACATACTGCATATTTAGTTATTTCTATCCTTTTTATATTTTATATAAAATGGTTCCCTCCTCCTTGTGCACACTTTTTTCTCAAACCATTGATTTGTTATAGAAATTAGGACGTATGTCTCATACAATGTCTCATATTCTGCACTTGACAGATTGCTTTCTCAGTATGTAATCTGTTTCTCTTTTATATTTTCTATTAAATGGTGGAAAGATCTACAGGCTTGATTTTCTGTATTTAAGAAAAATAAACACATTAAAAATGTTCAACATCATTAGCCTTGAAGAAATGCAAATTAAAACTACACTGAAAGCCAGGCGTGGCGGTGCACGCTTGTAATCCCAGTACTTGGGAGGCTGAGACCAGAGGATCCGGATTCGCAGCCAGCCTTTGCTACCTAGTGAGGCACTCCGCAACTTAGTGAGACCCTGTTTCAAAATAAAGAATAAAAAAAAAATAGGGCTGGGGGTGTAGCTTGGAGGTAGAGTGCCCCTGGGTTCCATCCCCAGTACCACACACACACACAAAAAAAAACCTCTACACTGAGTTGGGCATGGTGGCACATGCCTGTAATCCCAGTGCTTGGGAGGCTAAGACAGGAGGATTGCAGGATCAAGACCAGCCTCAGCAACTTAATGAGACTCTCAGCAATGCCTAGTGCAACCCTGTTTCAAAACCAAAATATTTCAAAAGGCCTGGGGGTATAACTTGAAGGTAAAATGTCTCTGGATTCAATCTTCACTACCAAAACAAAAAACAAACAAACAAACAAAAAACCACTACAGTGAGACATCACTATATACCTATTAGAATGGCAAAAATAAAAATCAATTGTAACACCAAATGGTGATAAACTGCAATACTTATACATTGGTGGATGAGAATGTAAAATAGTGCAGCCACTATGGAAATCATTCTGGAAGTTTGTTATAAGGCTTATATGCATTTACCAGATAACAATTATATTCTTAAGCTTTTATTTAAAAACCTGTACCCAAACATTTACAGCAAATTTATTCATCAATAGTCAGTACTAGAAATACTCTAGATATTCTTACAAGGATAACCATGGTAGATACACAGTATGGAATACTACTCAGTAGTAAAAAAGAATGGAGCAATAAAAAGGAATACAAGCATGAATGAATGAAGGATGAATCTCCAGAATTATCCCCAAAAGGTTAAATACTATTTCATGCTACCTGTGTAACATTCTTGGAACATGTTCTCTTTTAGAAATTGAGATATAATTTACATAGCATAAAGTTCACCTTTCACAGGTTTTGACAACTGTAAAATGACATGTTTCTGTCATTAGTGTCATACAGAATTAATTTTGCTGACCTAAAAATCCTCTGTGCTCTATTCAACCTCCCTTCCCCCTTTACTCCTGAAAACATGATTATACTTATATGAATGAAACTCTGGACATTAATGATTATGGTGCTCATATTTATATTTTTTTTAAACCTGAACATTTATTCTTGCCAGGCACTATTTTAAGTACTAGATACCACTATTACTCCCCATGTTATAGATGAAGATAAAAAGTAAAAGCAACTTACCCAAGGTTCTTTGGCTAAGACATAGCAATACTAGGACTCAGTTTAACTCCAGAAACCAGTTCTTTACCATCACACTGGGATGATGAACAATGAGGCATCCGCTATCTGATGCTCTTCTTTCTACTCATTCCTAGTATTAGCAATTGGCTTTCATCATTTCCAAGATGAAAACGGGAGGGGGGGGTGTGGTAATGAGGAAAACTTACTTTTTGGATGGCTTCTTCCATATCCAGCTCAAATTGTTCATTCTCTAATAACCTGAGGAATCTCTTGCACTCAACACGGTCATCATTTTGATTCCGCTCCATTTGGTTCCTGATTTGACTCTGCATCTTTTGTAGTGCTTGGACATGCAAACTTCTGCGGTAATTTTCATCTACTAATTTCTGATGTCTTTCACTAAAGCTCAAAATTTTCTTTTTGGAAGCCTGTAATGGAAAAACATGAATCTTAAATATTCCAGTCTAATTTTAGAAAATATATTGACCTACATTCCTATAACAAATAATACAAAAATTGGTAATAGTAATGTAGACTCTTTGACTTCCTGAATTGAGTATACCTAGTAAAAGAATAAATGTGGTAGATCAATATATTGATCAATTAAATAGGTACTAATATCATTCCCTATTTTAAGAGGCAGGCGATCTCTAAACTATACTTAAATAAGTAGCTTTGAGTCTCCCGACTGGCTCACCATCTCGGCTGACAACAACAGCAAAAATTGCCCTCTCCAGCTCCAGCAGGCACCAACTCTCAGCAAACGCAGCCGCCGGCGAGCTGGCAGCGCCGCACACAGCGGCGAGCTCTGTGTTTCCGCGGTGTCCCGGCAACTGCCGCCGCGCCACACGCCAGCCTGCTTAGACCGCGGCCTCCCATTGGACGCGGTCGTATCCAATCAACGTTGAGCTTCTTCTTGGTTTAAAGAAGACTGGCGCCAAGTTCAGATCGCAGGTCCAGGCGGAAATCCTTTGCACCCCGCTAGGGAGCACAAGATTTCCCTCCAGCAGGTACACTCAGTGGTTTAGGAAATACTGCTACATTGAGGCTTGTGGAAATTATTTACAAAGAAATATGCAAATGTTTAATATTGTGTAGTAAATAGGGCCGAAGGCAATCTCCCTGCACAGAGCATCCTGTGCTCTCAGTGCCCATTTTACTGGGGGTTGAAGCCTGGTTTCATCCTCAGTAGTAACCCAGCAAGGCTGAGTTACTGTGAGGCACTGTGGATAGCTTGTGCTTCCAGGAACATTCACCTCACCCCTCATAGAAGCTGTCAGTAAACTTTGGATTATATGCAGCCATATGAATCTTATTCTGCCACATGATACAGGTTCCAATGAAAATAGAACGGATGTGGCAGGATTGAACCCAGGTGCATTCTACCTCCAGCCTTTAAAAACAAAACAAAAAACAGTCTCACAATTTGCTGAAGCTGACCTCAAACCTGCGATCTTCCTGTCTCAGGCTCCCAAATACTGGGATTACAGGCATGCACTATTTTAAAGGATTACAGGCATGCAGTAAATATTACAGCCACACAATAAGGATAACAGGCAAGTGCCACTGCTAATAAGGAATTTTTAAGGAAATCCAAATACAACAATGGGAGACAAACCATAAACACTAGTCCAGTTTGAGCCTCTGGCACCTTCAGCTACAGCAAATATTAAACACAGTCCAAGTTCTAGTCATATAATATAGAACCTCACACTAAAGCCTTTGTTCCTATTATCCAATGGATCACATAAGCTTTCAAAAAACAAAGCTGGGCATGGTGGCGCATGCTTGTAATCCCAGTACTTGGAAGAATGAGAACTTAGGATCTGGGCTCGCGGCCAGCCTCAGCTACTTAGTGAGGCTCTCCGCAACTTAGTGAGACCCTGTTTCAAAATAAAGAATAAAAAATAGGACTGGGGGTGTAGCTCAGAGGTAGAATGCCCCTGGGTTCAATCCCCAGTACCGCAAAATAACAAAAAACAAACTGTAAGACTAAAGGCAAGTTGTTTAAAAGGCACAGTAAGTATTAGAACCAGACTCAGCTATGACACCTTTGAGGGTTATTAAAATGAGAATTTAAAATAACTATGATAAGTGTACTAAGGGCTGGAAAACATGAGAAACATGCAAGAATAGATGTAAATTCTAAGAAAGAATCTTAAAGAAACTAGAAATGAAAAACATAACAAATATGGAATGCCTTTGATGGGCTTACCAGTTGATGGACACAACTGAAGAATTCGGTGGGCATGAAAGTGTACCAATAGGTTTCCAAACTGGAGTGCAAAGAGATTAATAGCAAATTATATAACCCTATTGGGCTTTTAGACCTCATATTAGATTCAAATTATTTTCCTACATGAGGAGTACTTGTGGGAGTCATGGTGTGTGTGGGGGGTGGGGGATCAATGTTCTTTCTTGAGGGTTTAACACACCCAGTTATCACAAATGTAAAATTGACTTCAGAGTGTTTACAATGCAAAATATTTTGAATCCAGGATGCAACTGTTACATGCGTTTGTTTTCCTATTAGCCTATCAACCTTCACAGGAACTCTACAAGATATGGTTTATGTATTACTACCTTCTCATGTATTTTTAACTGAGATATAAAAACATAAAATTTCACTTTTTAATAGGGTACCATGGAATGCTTTATTACATGTATACATTTCATAATGTTTAAGTTAGATTAAGCATATCTATCTCTTCAAACATTTATAGTGAATACTTTCTAAATCCTTCCTTCTAGCTTTTTGAAATATACAGTACATTACTGTTATCTACATTCACCCTTCTGTGCATGCTAGAACTTATTCCTATCTGACTGTAATTTAGTACCCATGAACCAACCTCCCTATCCCTCCCTGGCCTCTGGTAACTGCCATTCTACTCTCAACTTCTAGGAGATCTACTTTTTCTGATTCCACCTATGAGTTACATCGTGTGGTACTTGCCCATCTATGTGTGGCTTATTTTACTCAACATAATGATCTCCAGTACCCTCCATGTTGTCACAAATGACCTGACTTCATACTTTTTATGGTTGAATAGTAGTGCATTGTGTATATGTACCATATTTTCTTTATTCATTCATTAGTTGATGAGCATTTAGGTTGTTTCCATTCCTTGGCTATTGTGAATAGTACTGCAACATGCTGATTTCATTGCCTTTGGATATATATCTGGAGTGGTATTGCTAAGTCAAATTGTAATTCTATTTGTAATTTTTTTAGGAACCTCATACTGGTTTCCATAATGGCTGTACTAATTTATGTTCCCACCAACAATGTGTAAGAGTATCCTTTTTCCCTCATTATTACTAGAATTTGTTATCTTTAGTCATTTTTATAATAGCTATTCTTACCATAGTAAGGTGATATCCATTGTGGTTTTAATTTGTATTTCCCTGATTAGTGATGTTGACTATTGTGTGTGTGTGTGTGTGTGTGTACCTATTAATCACTTGTATGTCTTTTTTGATAAATATTTACTTATATCCATTGCCCTTTTTTTTTTTTTTTTTTTTTTTTTTTGCGGTACTGGGGATTGAACTCAGGGGCATTCGACCTCTAAGCTATACCCCCAGCCCTATTTTTTATTCTTTATTTTGAAATAAGGTCTCACTAAGTTGTGGAGGGCCTCACTAGGTAGCTGAGGGTGGCTGCAAACCCAGATCCTCCAGTCTCAGCCTCCCAAATGCTGGGATTACAAGCGTGCACCACCACACCTGGCTGCATTGCCCATTTTTAAAATCAGGCTATTTATTGTTTTGCTATCAAATTTTGGAGTTTCTTGTATATTCTGGGTATTCTTATATATTTTGGACCCCTTGTTGTATGTAGAATTTGCAAATATTTTTCCCATTCTATAGGTTGTCTCTACAGTGTGTTAGACTGTTTTGATTACTACAGTTTCATAGTGTCTTGAAGGTGGATGCCTCTTTCTTTGTTCTTTTTGCTCAAGATGGCTTTGGCTTGTATAGCTTCTTATAAAGTAATCTCTAATTAAAACTTGTTCACTAGGCTGTCACCAGAAATCTTACTTTTAAATACTGATGATATCATAACCATTTAAAATAGTCTCTGGCATATAGTGTAGGTGCCAAATAAATATTTGTTCAATGAACAGATGATTGAAATATTAGTGTTATACATTAGAGAAAGTTCTACCCAGAAATTACTTTGGAGAAGTATTATTCTTCATAAATACAGTTTGAGTTATTGATTTTATTTATATTTTCAAAATGAAACTTTTTGGATCCATTAATTTTTTTCTATTTCTGATTTTACCATCATTATTTATTTCTGTTTTCTTTTGGTTTAATAATTTTTTTTTTTTTTTTTTTTTTTTTTGCGGTACTGGGGACAGGGGCATTTTACCTCTGGGCTACACTTCCAGTCCTCTTTTTTATTATTTATTTTGAAACAGGGTCTCACTAAGTTGTGGAGGGCCTCACTAAGTAGCTGAGGCTGGCCATGAAGCTGTATACTCCTGTCTCAGACTCCCAAGTACAGGGATCACAAGTGTGCACCTCCATGCCCGGCTCTTTTTCTATTTTCTTAAGGTAGAAACTTAACTATTTATTTAAGACCATTACTTTTAAATATAAACTTTTAAAAATAAAATGTAATATTATAAATTTCCTTCTAATCCCTCCTTTAGCCACCTCTCATAGATTTTAGTACTTTTATATTGATTCATTCAAAATATTCAGACATCATTTGGCGCTTGAGTTATTTAGAAATGTTTTGTTCACTTTATAAATATTTCAAATTGTTCACATATCTTCTTGTTACTGATTTCTTGTTTAATTCCACAACAATCAAGGAACATATCTTGTATGGCTTCAATTCTTTTAAATATTTCAAGATTTCTTTTATTCTGTGTGCAGAATATGGTCCAGAAATCTCACTTTTAAATACTGATGATATCATAACCATTTAAAATAGTCTCTGGCATATAGTCTCTGGCATCCTTGTGAATGTTCTATATGCATTACCTATGTGATACAATGTATAACAGATTTAAGTCTCATATGTATTCATACTGTTTTGTGATTAGTCATGATGATCTCTATTTGATACCAATATCTTTGATACATATATACAAATACACAGTTGTATATTTAGCCAATATGATCTCTAGCTGGAACACTGCTTGAACATTACATATTTGTTACCTACATATGCAATACAAGAATCTCTGATTTTTATACATATATAGATAGATACATAAATATATAGTCATTTTTACTCAAAACTACTTCAGATCTCTCTCCTGCATATATATATATATATTTATCCATTATGATATGCTAAAATAATGTATATATTTAGATTACCTATTACCTATGCTACTATTGCCTACATAATACTCTCTAGTTCAAGTCTGGTTTTATCTGTACAATGCTGTAAGTCTATCTTTGTATGTACATATATTTAGTTGTGTGTTATGATTTATAGCTACAACACTGCATGCAGTCTGTATGAAGAAGTCTCCAATTTGCCTGTATATTCAGCAGGATGTTTATCATTTATTGACTTTAGCAAGAACACTTCATGGTTTCCCTATGTAAAACAAATGTGTTTGCTGAAATACAATCTATTTCAAAGAATACATCAAAAGGATGTTATGTTACTTACATAATTTCAAATATTTACATTGATTACATATATACATATATATACAGGCTACATATATATACATATATATAT
Source organism: Graphiurus murinus (assembly GCA_004027655.1). Taxonomy (NCBI): domain Eukaryota; kingdom Metazoa; phylum Chordata; class Mammalia; order Rodentia; family Gliridae; genus Graphiurus; species Graphiurus murinus. The sequence continues at coordinate 15,781 of PVLC010027981.1, forward strand.
ATAATATATAGGCACACACGTGCGTGTGCATTTGTGTGTCTATTTGTGTTTGTGTAAATAGCCATTATTATCTCGAGGTGGAGCACTGCATGCATACTACATTCCCATTGTCTTACAGTCTATTTCCGGTCATACATCTGTATATATTCACTTTAATCCTGGTTAAATGAGCTCTAGCTATAATACTGTATGTATATTTCAAGAGATAATTGTGTCAATTTCAAGTGTGTCTCATTTGCGTGTGTCTATACGGTTTGAGGGTTAAGAATTATGCTGTCTAAATTCAGAATATGTTATATGAAATACAATCGATGTCAGGTCTCTAGTTTGTGTATATACATATATGCATTTGGGTGGTTAGACATTATGATCTTTAGCTGGAACACTGCATCTGCATGGATATTACATTACCTATAGAATACAACTTGTTTCCCTTCTGTCTTTGATACCTATATACATATACACAGTTGTATACTTATCCATTATTATCTGGAGCTGGAACACTGCTTAAAAGTTACGTTCCACATATAATGTTAGTTCACATGATTCTTTGATACGAACATTTGTAAATTTGTAGAATTGGTCGTTTGGTAGAATAGTGCATGTCTTTTAGATTACCTACGTAAAACAATGTGTTGAATACAAGCGCCTCTATCATATATATATATATGATTTGCCTTTATAATATCTAGCAGGAATGTATGTTGCATACTTAAGTCTTCAGTCTTTGACAGCTCTCTGTCAGTTATATATATTTTGTTTTATGGTTTATCTGGTATGATCTCTAACCAAAACATTGCATGTATGTTGCATTAACAATCTGAAAGGATGTATTTCAGATATCTCTCATATGTATAGGTAGGTAGATACATAGATAGATAGATAGATAGATAGATAGATAGATAGATAGACACATAGAAAAAATATAGATTTAGATATAGATATGACTTTGAGATGAGCAAATATTACACATTCAGTGATTGCGTTAGAGATCATAATAGCTAAAAATAAAACCATACATTTGTATATACCTAATAGAGACTTGAAGTAGATCATATTTGACAGGTATCTAACAACATATCCCTCTTGTCTATGGTGTACTGTTTTATACAGTATATTTCATGTCACATTTCTCTATATATTCATTTGAATGCTTAGCCAATATGATCTCTACAAAATTGCATGTATATTCCAAAAGATACGTAAATCTACCCATTTCCAATGTGTCACATTGTATAGAAGTATGCATGGTTAATATTTCTGATTGTTAGTAATAACATTAAGAATATGTTACCTATTAATACAATTGATCTTTCATATGTTTATATAGATACAGAATACACTTGAGTGGTTAGACATGCGTGTATATTACATTGTCTATTTCAAGTCTGCCATCTTGAATATGTAGTATTTATTAGCCTTTATGCCGTCTCGCTAGAACACCACATGTATATTACATTATTTATGTAGTACCATGTTTTACATCCCTCTTCATATACAGTTACATAATTAGCCATTATGATTTCTAGCTGGAAAACTGCATTAATGTTACCTATGTAATGCTATTTCACATCACACTTTGATACAAACATGTATGGATGTATGCTTGGTTGCTCTGGTGTTTTGATAGAACACTACATGTATGTTACATTACCTATCTAATACAATCTTTCACTTCCCTCTTTTGTGTGTATACAAATTTACTTGTGTATATGTTATATATGTAATGTTATATATATATATTTTTTTTCCACTTGTAGAATCATACTCTCTAGTCTCCAGCTAGCTAGATAGAATACTGAATGTATGTTACATTACCTAGGTAAAACAATGTGTTACAAGTCTCTCTCTTATTATATATATTGGGTTATATATTTAGTCAGTATGACCTGTAGCATACCTACATAATGCAATAAAAATGATATATATATATATTCATATATATGTATGCACAGACATATATATATATATTTAGTTTAATGTGTTATCCTTTATGTTTTCTAGAGACAACACTGCACATTTCTTACATTACCTATGTAATGCAATGTATAACAAATTTAGGTCTTATGTGTATACATACCAGTTTGTGATTTGCCATGATGATCTCTATTTGAAACCTATATATTTGATACATATATACATATGCACAGTTGTATATTTAGCCCTTATGATCTCTAGCAGGAACACTGCTTGAACATTACACATTTGTTACATGCGTTTGTAATAAAATCTTTTTCAATTCTCTGAGTTTTGTACATACATAGATAGTTACATAAATATATAGTCATTTTTATTCAAAACTATCTAATTCAGAGCTCTCTCCTGCATATATATATATATATATATATATATATATATGTATATATTGATGTATCCATTATGATATTCTAAAATAATGTATATATTTAGATTACCTATTACCTATGCATGCTTTAACTAGCATTGCCTATGTAATACACTCTAGTTCAAGTCTGGGTTTATTTGTATAATGCTGTAGAGTCATACTATCTAGTCTCCAGTTAGATAGAATACTGCATGTATGTTACATTATATAGGTAACATAAGGTGTTACAAGTCGTGTGTTATCCATGATGTTTTCTAGAGACAACACTGCACGTATCTTACATTACCTATGTAATACAATGTATAACAGATTTAGGTCTCATATGTATTCATACTGTTTTGTGATTAGCCATGATGATCTCTATTTGATACCAATATCTTTGATATATATATACAAATACACAGTTGTATATTTAGCCAATATGATCTCTAGCTAGAACACTGCTTGAACATTACATATTTGTTACCTACCTATGTAGTACAATAGTCTGATTTTTATACATATCTAGGTAGATACATAAAGATATAGCCATTTTTCTTCAAAACGAATTCAGATCTCTCTCCTGCATATATATATATATATTTATCCATTATGATATGCTAACATAATGTATATAAATTTTAATTACCTATTACCTATGCTAGTATTGCCTACGTAATACTCTCTAGTTCAAGCCTGGTTTTATCTGTACAATGCTGTAAGTCTATCTTTGTATGTACATATATTTGGTTGTGTGTTATGATTTTAGTTACAACACTGCATACAGTCTGTATAAAGAAGTCTCCAATTTGCCTGTATATTCAGCAGGATGTTTATCCTTTATTGACTTTAGCACGAACACTTCACGGTTTCCCTATGTTAAATCAATATGAGTAGCCTTTATAATCTCTAGCAGGAATGTATGTTGCATACTTAAGATCTATAGTCTTTGACAGCTCTCTGTCTGTTATATATATGTTGTTTTATGGTTTATCTGGTCTGATCTCTAACCAAAACACTGCATGTATGTTGCATTAATGAGCTGAAAGGATGTATTTCAGATATCTCTCATAGGAATAGGTAGATTATACATGCAGTGATTGCATTAGAGATCATAATAGCTAAACATAAAACCATATATTTGTATATACCTAATAGAAACTTGAAGTAGATCACATTTGACAGGTATCTAACAACATATCCCTCTTGTCTATGGTGTACTGTTTTATACAGTCTATCTCAGGTCACATTTGTCTATATATTCATTGGAAGGCTTAGCCAATGTGACCTCTACAAAATTGCATGTATATTCCAAAAGATATGTAAATCTACCCATTTCCAATGTGTCTCATTGTATAGAGGTATGCATGGTTAATATTTCTGATTGTTAGTAATAACATTAAGAATATGTTACCTATTAATACAATCGATCTTTCATGTGTTTATATAGATATAGAATACACTTGAGGGGTTAGACATGCATGTATATTGCATTGTCTATTTCAAGTCTGCCATCTTGTATATGTACTGATGTAGTATTTATTAGCCTTTATGCCGTCTCACTAGAACACCACATGTATATTACATTATTTATGTAGTACCATGTTTTACATCCCTCTTCATATACAGTTACATAATTAGCCATTATGATTTCTAGCTGGAAAACTGCATTAATGTTACTTATGTAACACATTGTTTTATCTAGATATCGTAACATATATGCAGTATTATTTCTAGCTGGAGACTAGATAGTATGACTCAACAAATGAAAGGAAAGAAACAAATTAAATGTTATATGAGGGAATGTACCATACATGTAGTGTCCTATCATAGGCCAGAAGAACCCAGCTCCCAACGATACATATGCTTGTGTCAAAGAGAGAAATAGCATTACATAGGTAACATTAATGCACTTTTCACCCCTAACCCAAACCCTAACGCTAACCCTAACCCAAACCCTAAACCTAGCCCTAGATTGTACCCTTACCCTAAATCTAACCCTAACCCTAACCCTACACCTAGCCCTAACCTTAACCCTAACCCTAACCCTAGCCCTAACCCAACCTTACACTTACCCTAACCCTAACCCTAGCCCTAGCCCTAACACTAACCCTAACCCTAACCCTAACTCTAGCCCTAAGAGTAACCCTAACCCTAACCCTAACCCTAGACCTAACCCTAACCCTAACCCTAACATCCTGCTGAATATACATGCAAAGTAGACACTTCAACACAAGACTATATGCAGTGTTGTGGCTATAAATCAAATACACATACATACAAAGATAGACTTTATATTTTACAAATAAAACCAGACTTGAACTAGAGTGTATTATGTAGGCAATGCTACTTAAAGAATGCATCGGTAATAGGCGACCTAAACATATACATTATTTACAATATCATAATGGAAAAAGCAATATACAGATACATATATATGCAGGAGTGAGATCTGAAATTTAAATTTTAAGTTTTAAATAAAATGACTATATATTTATGTATCTATTTATGTATATGTGCAAACCTCAGAGAATTGACAAATGTATTAAAAACGTATGTAAAACTATGTCCTGTTCAAGGGGTGCTCTAGCTAGTGATCAAAATGGCTAAGTATACAACTGTGTATATGTTTATATGCATCAAAGACATTGTATGAAATGGAGATCATCGTGGCTAATCAAAAAACGGTTTGTATACACAGATACCTGAGTCTGTTATACTTTGAATTACATAGACTTTGAATTACCTAGACGTGCAGTGTCGTCTGTAGAAAGCATAAAGGATAACACACAAAGCTTAAATATCGAGATGTCTGAGCATACATATATATATGTATATAATTTATACATTAATTATATTATATTACATAGGTATGTTAGAAGTCATAAAGACTAAACATATAACTGAATATACATGTATAAGAGAGACTTGTTTTTTTTTTAATTTTTTATTGTAGTAATTTGTGCAATATAGCATACATCTTTGTTAAGTACGAGTTGTTAACAACATATTTGCACACAATTCTCATTTGACCCCTTCCCAAATCCCCCCCCCATCCCCTTCCCCTCCCTCCCCCTCAGGTTCACTTCGGTGAGTGACCTTGATATGATTGTGTAAGAACATCTTG
>PVLC010027982.1:0-21402 GCA_004027655.1 Graphiurus murinus
AGTAGTAAGTATAATAGTATGAATAGTATTAAGTATAACAGTATAAACAGTATTAAATATAACAGTATAAATAGTATTAAGTATAATAGTATAAGTAGTATTAAGTATAATAGTATAAATAGTACTAGGTATAATAGTATAAATAGTAGTAAGTATAATGGTAGAAATAGTAGTAAGTATAACAGTAGAAATAGTAGTAAGTATAATAGTATAAACAGTATTAAGTATAACAGTATAAACAGTATTAAGTATAACAGTATAAATAGTATTAAGTATAATAGTATAAATAGTATTAAGTATAATAGTATAAATAGTAGTAGGTATAATAGTATAAGTGGTATTAAGTACAATAGTATAAATAGTATTAAGAAGCCAAGCCTTCGGGGGTTAATAGATCAGGAGGGTGGAACCTCATTAATGAGATTAATTCTCTCATACATATACCCGAGAGAACCTGGTTGCCCCTTACCAGGTGAGGACACTGTGAGAGGGCTTCATCTTTGGAGCAGGGAGCAAGCCCTCACCAGACTCTAAACCTGCTGATTCACTGATCTGGAACTTTCCAGCCTACAGAAGTGTGAACAATGCATCTGTGGAATTTGTAAGTTACCCAGGGTAAGGGATTTTGTTATAACACCAGGAATGGACTAAGATAACGGGAAAGGAAGAGAATAAAGTTTTGACACAATTGAGAGACACTGAGGCAGTTGGAGTGAAAGAGGGATGGTAAGAACACGACCTAACAGAGCCCAACCTCACACCCATGAGCTTTCATCCAGAGAAGAGGGCTATGAAATGACTGGAATCCCAATGGAAATGTCAAAAAGTTTGCAAAGGAGTCTGAAACATTGGGGTTGTGCTCCTCTTGGCAAAGCAGAATAAAGCACACACTAAAACCAAACTGTGGCAGTGGAGTGCAGTTTCTTGTTACTGGTATTTATGAAACTTGCTCGCTGACCATTACTGATGGTTTCCTCATGGATCAACTCATCACTGCGCTTTGGAGAAGTGTTCACCATTTAGCTAAATCACACACTGGGAAAAGTGCACTGCATGTGTGCCTGGTGACACAGTCTGTTCTCAAAGAGCCCATGTCATAAGGGAACCAAGTAGACCACTGTGGCACTCACCAAAACTCCACAAGAACCCAAGGCTATGCTGCATTTGCCAGCCTCCCTGTGGCTGGCTGAGCCGGGGAACGTGGGCAGACGATCACACCAGCTCCGAGCCCAGAAAAGCTTCCAACAGGACCCTGTTCATTACTGGGAATTAGAGTCACAATATGAAAGAGGTCTTGGTCCTTGAATAACTCTGCACCAAGCAGAGTCCCTCTACTGACTGGCCCATGACCACTCCTAATTTGCGAGTAAGAAACAGAATTCATCATGCTGAATCATTGAGATGTGGGTGTTGTTCAGACAGTTTATCCTATGTAATACTCAAGTGTACAGGACCATTAGGAGCATACTCCTAATGCAGCCAGATTAGACTGGGGATAAACTCTAGGGTGTGTCTTATTATGGTTGGAAGGGGACCAACAAATGTCATAGGTTTTAGGACACTGGCTATCCTTTCTCTGACCCAGGCTAAGCCAAAGGTTTTTAAGTAGATAAGACCATTCAAAGATTATATGTGGAGCCAGGTGTGGTGGCGCACGCTTGCAATCCCAGCATTTGAGAGGCTGAGACTGGAGGATCCGGGTTCGCGGCCAGCCTCAGCTGCTCAGTGAGGCCCTCTGCAACTGAGTGAGACCCTGTTTCAAAGTAAAGAATAAAAAAATAGGGCTGGGGCTATAGCTCAGAGGTAGAATGCCCCTGGGTTCCATCCCCAGTACTGCAAAAAAAAAAAAAAATAGATTATATGTGTGTGTACATATATATACATACATATATATACATTTTATAAAAATGTGTGTTACATATATACATTTTATATATTTATATCTACATATTTATAAACATATATATATATTATATATACTCATACACTTTTATTTTGCAATTGTATATCATAGTGAAGTCCAATCTGACACAAACGTACAGCTCTTGGTATATTTGGTATATTTCCCTCTGTACCCTCCCTGTCCATACATACATACTAACCCTTTATATATTGCCAAAGCCTTATTTTAACTGTGTCCTCCCCCAACAATCCTTTCCCCCTCCCACCTCCCTCCTCCAATTTCCTTTCACTTTTCTACTTGCCTCTCTCCCTATTTATCCAAAGTCTTTTATGTTTTCTATTTTCTCTCTAGCTTCCGCACATGGGAGAAAACATACAGCCCTGGACGTTCTGACACTGGCTGACCGCACTTAGCATGCTACTCTCCAGTTTCTTCCATTTTCCTGTAAATGACATAACTGTGTTCTTCTGTCTGGCTGAGTATCACGCCCTTGTGCGTCTATGCCACATTTTCTTTATCCATCCGTTGATGGACGTTGGAGTCGGTTCCATGATTTGACTCTTGTGAATGGCGCTGCTAAAAACATGGGTGTACGTGCATCACTATAGGGTTCCAACTTCAATATTCATTCATCAATTTCATGACACTTTAAGAAAAGGAGCCCAGGCTTAGCCCTGTGCCTGTCCTCCTGTGTCCCAGAACACAACACAGAGCAAGCACTCAATGAACGAAGCAGCACAGGCAGTGATATCGGAGGGGGCTGTGGTGCAGGTCTCCTGCATGTTCAGCTGTGACCTCAGCAAGAAAGGGGTCAAAGGGGACCTGGCACCTCTGGTCGCTGAGTTGGGGACAAGTGAAACAGTCAGGGCAGACGTGGGAAGCGAAGACGATTGTCCTCACGTCTCTGCCTCTTCCGGATCACCCTACTTGCTTCTTCCACAATCACTGAGGCAGCCCACACCCTCCACCGCCACCCTGCTCCTCAGAATCCACTTGTATTTCACAGACGCAAACTGCTGGATCCCATGGCCAGCAGACCTTGAAATCGGTTCCTCAACGTATTATCAAATGCTTGTTCAAATTCACGGGGAAGACCCGGCTATCTATCCCTTCTTATCCACAGTCCTATGGGAATGAAAGGGAAACAATAGATTCATTGCACACAAAAAAAAATCATCACATTTACATATTTTTATCATGAGCTCAACGAATGATTTTAATTAAACCGTTTTTAAAGAGGGGAGAGAGGAAAGAAAGGCAAGATGGTAAATATTTAACACCTAATCAAGGGGAGAGAAGCGTGAAGCTGAAACCCTCATTAAGCTGCACAGTGGAGAGTGGGCTTGGAAGCAGCCTGGGTTTGAGCCCCCCATGCTCCCTTATCGGGAAGGGACACCGGGCTAGCCATTTTCCCCCGTTGAGCCTAGTTTGTCTCATCTGGGAATATGGAGAAGATGCCAACCCCAATGGAACCATTGCCAGAAAAGCCTAACAATATTAGTGATAATAATGATAGACTTGGGGAATGAAAGCCATGGCCAGGCCCTGTACCCAGAATGCAGCCTGAAACCCTTACACCGATTCTTTATTTAAAGGGCGCACTGCAAATGTCTTCAGTATTCCTAAGAATCAACTGAAATATAGGGAGATTTAGTATGTGTCCAAGATCTTGGAGCTGGTACCTAGCCAGATTGGCCTACAAATCCTGGTGGTTGGCATCCCGCATGCACATTATTCTATTTTATCTTGCCTAAACTCTAGTGCCTAGAACATATATATGCATACCCTCCTGATTTGTAAATTTCAACCAAAAGAATATCATCCTAGCCATTTCTACTATGACTTCTACTACCATCTTATATTTGTTTAGCATTTCGCAAACCCTGCTTGCAAATATTTTCTATTGGAAATATTAAATAACTGGAGCTCAGGAACCTCATAGAGAGTGGCCAAGGTCCTGCTCTGCATCAAGTCAGGCTATGCAATGTCAAGTCCCTACTGCCCAGGCACCCACTGCAGATTGGGGTCTGCAAAGAGAGGGGGAGTATAAGAAACAAAGAGAAGGTTGTATACCCTAACCCTTGGGAATTCGCTGATCAGTGGTCATATTCAGGAGGGAAGCTTTCAGTCTCTCATTCCCAAAGTGGCTGAATGGAGGAAATAAAGGCAGGATGCAGGAGATGGAGGGAAATCTTGAAGCACAGCCCTTTCAGCTCTGAGCTTAGTGCTGTTGTGATAATTGTATGGCTGCTCCTGCAATCAGTTCTTGGGAAAATTGCTCCTCCCAAATGAGCTTCCCCTTATGCAATAATTTTTAGTTGATGGCATTGAATTACTGCAGAAATACATACATGTATGTGTGTATGTATGCATGCACGCATATATGTATATATATATACACATACACATACACATATACATATGTGCATGTGTACATACATATGTATTTGAATATATGTGTATACGCACATACACACACACACATATATATATATGTCCATGTATATGTATGTACGTGTGTGTGTGTGTGTGTGTGTGTGTGTGTGTGTGTGTGTGTAATAGAATACTGGGCAAATAGCCCAAGCATATATTAACAGAAAAGAATCCTTTCATATATTTTCAAATAAATCTGAATTACACTCTTTTTCTTCCTCTCTCACTCCCCTTTTTCCTTCATCTCTCCCTTTCTTCTCTCCATTTCTTTCTTCCCTTTTTTCTCTTTCCTTCCTTTCTTTCTTCCTTCCCTTTCTTTCCTCCCTCCCTTTCTTTCCTCCTTCCCTTCCTTCCTTCCTCCCTCCATTCCTCCCTCCCTTCCTTCCTTCTTTCCTCCCTCCCTTCCTTCCTTCCTTCTTTCCTCCCTCCCTTCCTTCCTCCCTTCTTTCCTCCCTCCCTTCCTTCCTTTCTCCCTCCTTTCTTTCCTTCCTTCCTCTTCTTCCTCCTCTTCCTTTTCTTTCCTTCCTCCCTCAGTTCCTTCATTTTTTCATTCTCCTCTTCTCCACTTTCTCCTCCCCCTCTTTCTTGTACTTAATTACAGTTTCTGTCTAGTCTTCTTAATTTCATTTTTATTATTATTCTTTTTATACTTTTACCGGTACATTATAGTCTTACAATCTCACATCATAATGTAGCTCGTGGTGATGGTGACACACATGCACCCAGCTGTTGCTGAGTTTCCCCAGGCTCCCTCCCCTCCCCCCTCCCCATACATGATGTTGAGATTGATGCTGGTATTCTCACATATGCAGATAAAGTCAATGGGAGTATTTCCTTCATTAATCCCCCCCAACTCAACCCAGAAGGCCTCCCTCACCCTACTGGGCTTCCTCCTCCTTGTCTAACACCCCTCTAAATCCTGATTAGGTTCCCCCTAGCTCTGCACATGTGGTCTTCTCCAGAAGCCTCTCCATTTAACTAATCATTTAGCATGGCTGTCCTCACTGCTCTTCCTTTGCCCTTTCTATGAACACTTCATCGGGGGGCTTTCTGCTAGCAAGGCCAGCCTCCCCGGCCTCCCTTCTTGCCCCGGGGTAGAGGTTGGGAATGGGCTGGCTGAAATGGAATCTTCCATAAACTCTTCACTAAACCCCTGTGACCAGGGTCTCAGGCGCCTGGTTGGAACCTGCAGTTAGTTCCTCAAGATTGGATCCCACCTTCTGCAACAGATGAGGAGCAGAGTCCAGGGGAAGTGTGACTTAGCCTTAATGGCCCATCCAAGAGCATCAGAAGGGAGCTCAACGTGGGTCTTCAGAGGTTAAGCCTTGTGCGTCCCCATGATGACATGCAACTTCATGCCTCTGAAGACATCTTTCACCTTGGAGTCAAATCATCCTTGGTGTCTCCAGGAGAGGTCAACCCAGGCAGTGAACGGGCCCAGCCTGGAGGTTTTGCAGGCTCTGAATGGGTGAAAGGGCAGAGCACTGTTAAAGGCAAGCGTTCTTCCATGTCTTTGGTGGACAGCCCCCTCTGGGCCCCATAATCCTGTCCTTGCCCTTAGGGCTCTGTACATGGCTGCATCACACCTGGGCTTGACCCACCTGGCACCTGTACACTTGTGAGTTTGCAGACGCTGGTCTGGAGAGTGACAGCCTTCATAGTTTGTTAAGGACCAGGCAGCCCCTCATTAGGCCTGGCAGTGTCTAGGACCTCGGCCCACCCCTCAGCACCCGTACTGTTTCCTTAAGAGCTCATTTGAATCCTTCTTCTGTTTACTGCTTAAAGGAGGCAGGCAATGAAAGAGTTATCTCTGACTCAGCAATGTGGGAAGCAATTCATTGGTTTCTCCAAGTGCAAGTGAGGTTTTAAGTTGCCACACGTGGACCACCCTGAATGAAAGACTACCAAGAGGGGGTAGACGGGGTTCTGCAAGAATCAGGAAATGGGACTACCTGACCCCCAACAAGTCTGCCTAATCCCATTTATTCTCTACCCATGAGGCATATATATATATATATAAATGTGTACTTCATCTTTGCCAAGAGAGGTAAGAGATTTTTTTTTCAGAGATATTGAGCAGATCTGTAAAAATCAAATCAAATACTTCCTATTAAATAGGACACATTAGATATACCCATCTTTCCCTTAATTTTCACAATATTTTTTTTTCTCAAATTTTGGCCTTTAGAACAATGTGGGCTTTGGGTCTGGATAACACTGCGGAGGATGGTCTTCAGGCATCCTTGGCATCATTTTGATATCTCAATAATGTTCCCTCTGAAACTTCTCTAATTTATGACTGGATTGCAACTTCGGGGCCAGATGAAATTTTCTTCATCTGCCATCCAATCTATTGGCTGTCGCCTAGCAACAGGTCAATCATACTGAGTATTTGCTGAAATAGATTAGTAGACTTGTTGCCATAACAACTACCTTTGTTAGTTAAGTGGATCTGACTCAGACTTGGCATCGGGAAACTATGTATGCCGGATGAAGTAGCATTTGTCCCAACTCAACTACTGACTTTCACCGTGGTGTGAACATCAGCCTCTGAGCCGAGCTCCGTCATTTGGGACTGCTCATTCGGTCCGTGACATTTCTAAGTCATGTCTTACAGCAGTCCAAGAAATGAGAACTCGTCTATGTATTAATTCATTAGTTCTTAAGTGAGCAAATGATATTTGAAGCCTATTTTATTTCGACTTCTAAAGAATACTCCAGTTATTCTACTTTTCCTTTTATATTCTTTTCTCTCATTCAGAGGCATGATTAATAAGCTTAGTGTCTTCACATTTTAATAATGCACAGTTAAGGTGGTTTTTACACTTTTTTAGGGTGTTACACTTTTCTTCTGTTATGATGCAAATTATCGGTAGACTTTTTGAAGTTGAATTTGGCGTCACTTTTGTATACGTGGGAAATCAAAGAATCAATTCTTTTTGAAAGGAAATGTCTTTTTACATTGTAATTACACATCATAGTGAGATTCAAAGTAATGCAAACATACATGTACAGCACACTTGGAGTATTTCTCTCTGCATCTGAGCCTGCTTTCCCTTCCTCTCCCCCCACATGTGTTAGTGAGATTCATACACAGACATAACACTGTTTTAACTGTTGCCTTTCTCCTTTTTTTTTTGCTCTCCATCTCCCTCCACCAATTCCCTTCCACCATTTCTACTGGTCTGTCTCCTGACTTAAGTCCCCTCTGTTTCTTATTTTGTCTCTAGTTTTCCACATATGAGAGAAAATATATGCCCTTTGACTTTCAGAGACTGGCTGATCTCACTTAGCGTAATAGTCTCTTGTTTCATTCTTTTATTAATTCATTCAACAAGCATTTATTGAGCTACAAGAATGTGTTCACAATGAGTGAATAACAGGAAAGTAGAAATCTCAGTCCTAATTATAATAGTGAAGACACAATTCTATAGGTGGCATCAAGTATCATAAAATAAAACACCAAGAATAAATAAATAAGGACATGCAAAAACATGTAAAATATGAAATAGAATAGAATTGGGGATTTATCCTAAAAGGCTCTGTAATTTTTTGTGTTTAAAAATCACCAAAGAGTGTTCAATGAAGATTCCTGGACCCCAGTTCTAATGACCTTACGGGAGTCAGGATAAGCAACATTTCTGTGGTGCATGGGTGTAACTTGCCCACTGAGTATTTTTTTTTATCTCAAAGTCCTCCTCAAACATGTGGAATAACACAGTTACAAGACAGAGAGATCTCACAAAGAGAAGAGGAAGACAGCTGAAAATCAACTGGCACCTGAGGAAGCTCACGTCTATTTTACCTGATCATGTCTTTTTTGTTGTTGCTCCTGTATCTATAGCATTGATAATTTTTGAAAATAAAGAAAAAGGGGACATAAGAGAATATGCATCTAGAGTCCCACCACTGAAAGTTAAAAGTATAAAATATGGCATATTTACTTGTCATGAGTATTTTTTAAAAAAGAAGAAGAAAATGATTGATTATTTTACAACCAGCACCAACTTCTCCACTAGAAACAGCAGGCACAGTCTGCCTAGGGCCCATAATACTTTTAAGGGCTCATTAAAATGGCCTCGTTTATTTAAAATCAGAAGAAAAAAATGAGCATTTCTTTTTTTGAAGATATGTTTTGATATATAATATTGAAATATTTGTCTTTATACCAATGCAGGCCTCATAATAAATACTTTTTAAAGAGAAAGGGGCTCATGGAGCACAGAACAAGCTTTATTTAACCAATTCCCTATTACTGAATATTTGGGTTATTTCAGATCTGTGGCTAAAATAAAAATAACCAGTTAAATATTCTTCGAGTAAATTGCTGGATACCACCATGCTTATTTTCCTAGATCCATGCTGGTTTTCATATCAGTCCTCTTTAGTTTCTTTTTTTTTTTTTTTTTTTTTGATTGGTGCATTGTAATCACACAACTTTGTTAGGTACAAGCTGGTAAAGGCATACATGCACACATCTCTCATTTAACCCTTCCCCAATTCCCACCCCACTCCCTCACCCTCCCTCCTTCTCAGGTTCAGTTTAGTGATTGACTTTGATATGTTTGTGAAAGTACATCATGTACATTAGAGTGTCCCCCATCACCTATAGCCTGAAAGCAGCCAGTAGGCAATATGTCAATGAAGGCATGTGGCTGTGTATCAATAAAACTTTATGGACACCAAACTTTGGATTTCAAACAGTGTCCACAATATCCTTTCTAAAAGTCTTTCTTCAATTATTTAAAAATATAAATTTTATTCCTAGCCTATAGATTGTGCAAAAGCAAGCAGTGAGCCAGGTATGGTGGGTCATGCATGCCTGTAATTCCAGCACTTGGAAGACTAAGACAGGAAGATCTCAGGTTCAAAGATAACCTCAGCAATATACAGAGACTCTCAGCAACCTAGCAAGACCTTGTTTCAAAGTAGAAATAAAAAGGGTTGGGGGGTATAGCTTGGAGATAGAATACACGTGGGTGGGTTCAATCCCCAGTAACACACCACATGCACACGCACACACGCACACGCGCACACACACACACGCACATACACACACACTAAGTAAATCAATAAAAAAGGCAGTGAGCAGTGGGTTACACGTGGTCCTGAGCCTTAGTGGCCAACCACTGTCACAGAGGGTAAAAACAAACAAAGGGGATTTTCATGGGTCAAACCTGGAAATTACGGCCATCGCCATTGCTCCCATTCTATTGGCTGGAGCCAGTCACGGGGTGACCAACCGCAAGGATGGCAGGTGCTGAGCTAAGGATGAGCTGTGTGCCCAGAAAAAAGTGATGACGGGTCTTGATAAACATAGGAGCGCCTCTGTACCACACTCTCACCCAGAGCATGCATCATCTCTAACACAGAATTTATACGTTACATCCTGAAGATGAAGCTTGAAGGATAAATCCTTTCCTGGACTTTCCCAGGTGCTACTCCTTGGAATGGCTCTCCCCTGGATTTCTCTGCACATGTGTCTCAGTGTCACCCCTGCCTCTGCCTCCAGAATGTGTGCCGCTGGAGAGCAGCAGCTGTGTGTCATTGTGACCTTAGCCTCTTTCTCAGGCCTCCTCACAAAGTTTCCAAATAAGGTCACTGTCTAAATTGAAGTGAATTCATGGTGGCCTTTCTCTTCACTTGTTATTTACCACTCCTCCTTTGGCCATTTCAAGGGACCACATTAGCCCACGTGCTGGTCAGTAGCAGAGAATTCTAGAATTGCAACATGACAAAGAAGTGTAAGGTCGTGGCCCAACTACACAAGAAGTTCTAGCTGCAATCAATCTTATAAATTGTAGCTGTTTCCCTTGATTGTCTAGAAACTTGTTTTGAGAATATCCTAATTACATTTTCTTGATAAAATATTAAGTGAATTGCTTAGAATAATATGCAGCTTCTTAGTCTGTGATTGATTTAAGTACCCAAAATACAGTGCGTGGCAGGAATCTGCTCCATGCTATGAGCTGGGGCCTTTGCAAACAATAGCAGGAAAGACAGTAAACGTGGTGACTAACTCAGAATCCAAGAAACTGGAAGCTGGCACCAAACACAACACTGAAAACTACAGAACCCTAAATCACAAGATACTGCAGGACAGGAGGCTCAGTACACTATAATTCCAGATGTTACCGCTAGAATGCTAATTCTACCTACTTTAATGTCAATGAACCTCCTGTCTGGGAGGAAAACATTAATACTTCTATTGACTTATTATTGATTTTCCTATTTCAAAGAATTTTGCTTTGCAGATGTGCAGTCTCTTGAATATCTCGGGTATAAGTCGTACTTTTCAAATACTTTGCAAATCTTAACTCGACACCGGGAAGGCAGTTGAAATGATGACAATTAGTCAGAGAGCAAATCAGGGGCTGGAGACACGGGGTGAAGGGCTCCTGGAGAAAGGAAGTTCATGGGGGGCTGTGGGTGTGGAGGGTCAGGGTGCCAACATCCCAAACACACACCACTCCTCACCCAACTGGCCAGTCTCCAGCACTGCCATCTGCTCCCAGTAGCTCCAGCAGAGGCCTCGGGAGGACTCTCTTCCTTGGTCCTCCACTATGAGACTCCAAAGCTATGCATTTCCTTTCCACCCCTCCACTACCCCCCGGACCACCTCTCTCTACCTCCACTACCCCACCTTTCTCTGGGTGATGACCTTATGCTGCGATGAGTCTTGCTACCATCCAATCTGGGGACGCCCTTGAAATAGAAAGATCATTTCCTGGAATAAATCTGATTAGCTGGTTCCTGGACGTGGAAGGACTCAGGGGGTTCCTATTCCTCTTAGCCTTGAGCAATGTGACCCTACATCCCATTTTCCCAGTTTATTCCTGTGGTCCTAGGATAGTCATCAACAGCACCTTTCACTATCTCAGATGCCTCTGTTGGAATGACAAATGTCGTGATCACCCTAGTTTACATGGAGGATCATTGGAGCTGCCTCACCCTTCAGCCTCCTCTTCCTTGGTACCCTCAGCCACTCTGCCCTTCCGCCAGTGAGTGGAACGCAATGGCTGACCCAGGGGTCACTTCCTCATCTGTACTGTCCTTCAGCCCCGCAGCTACCCTCTCCAGGTGCTTGCCCGACACACAAACAGCCTCTGGGGAGGCACATTCTTAGCACGCAGTTCCCCTCTGACATCAGGAACTCAGTGCAGTTGTCCTTAGTACTGGCCACCCTTGAACAGCTGTTGTGACTTTTGTAAGTATCCAGCCTGGGTCACCGTTTCCCTGGGGGATAAATAAGGGCCAGGAGTACGCAAGTGCAGGGAGCTGCCTGCCCATGTCACTGGACCTGGAACACAGTATGTGCTCAATAAACATCTCAGCAGACATCATTTTTATGCAAATGAATGAATAAAAGCAGACATGAATGAATAAATTGTCATAGTAAGAGGTGAAAAAAGTATACCTAGATAGTATCTGTAAATGTGTGTATTTCATGAGGACACAACTTCCCAGAACAATACTCACAAATACATGTTTAGAGGGGAATCATCTGAGAAACAGGAAACAGTAAAGAGAAGCCAGGAAATGAAGGTGAATGGCCAAGGGGGAAGGAACACAGTAGATGCTCGATAAACATTTCAATAAGCAGAATGGCATCACCTGAAGTTGTTTTCCTCCGTTCTGCAGGAAGTTAATCAAGTTCTACCAGGCTTCAAGTAACTCCAGAGGCAGACACACCAAGAAGAAATAGATAGGAGAGATATCCCTGTCACCTGTGGGCACTGGAAGAGTGAGGAACGCTGGCCACATCCAGTCCCCAAGTGTCTGCAACCCAGCACCCTCCAAGCCAGTACTTCTAAGTCAAGTGAGACTTAGCAAAGTAGGTTGCAAACTTAAAGAAAAGCTTCCACCATCACGTCATGCTAAACAAGTTGAATTTCTTAATATACTGGGGATTGAGTCCAAGGCACTAAATTTCTTAATATACTGGGGGTTGAACACAGGGGCATTCTATTTCCAAGCTATACCCCCAGGCCCTTTTTTTTATTTTTTATTCTAAAGCAAGGCCTCTTTAAGTTGCTGAGGCTATCCTCAAACCTGCAATCCTCGTGTCTTAGCCTCCCAAGTACTGGAATTATAGACTTGTGCCACCACGCCCAGCAACAAACTGCGATTGAACCTATAGGGCAGATGATCACTCTGAATTCTGCTTGGAAGGTACTTATTGTCTGGAAAGGAGAAACCTGTTGAGTGAAAATCAGGACCGCACAATCCAGCAGAACTCCCTGCAATGAGGAATAGTCTACATTGTCCCAATCCAATATGGTAGCCACTAACCACACAATACCATGGAGCCTTTAAAATGAGGCTGGTGCAATGGAGGGACTGGGCATTGAGTTCTCTTTCATTTTAATTAGTTCAAGGTTACAGATGTGTGTGTGTAATTACATGAGGACACAACTCCCCACCTTGGAGAGTTTAGGGTCTGAAACGATGGTCTACACCAAGGGTTAAGAAGCACTAGAACGACTGCAATTCTGGGCCCTCAGTGCTGTAGAATCAAAGAACAATTTATCTAAAAGACAGCTAAATATGTTGGCCAACAGAGAAAAAATAAATAAAAGGAACACACACACACACACACACACACACACACACACACACACAGAGCTGTGCTTGAGGAACACTAATTCAGCAATGCTGGAGTGGAAGGGGAGAGGGAGGAGGTAGGGAGATAAGGGAGAAGGCCTATTACTTTAACTTAGTTCCCTGAACTTGATAAACCAGCCCTGACATTCTAAATCAGCACAGGAGTAAAAGTTGGTCTTGCAGGGTCCTTGTGTCAGGGACATGGCCCTCAGGCAGGCCAGGAGGTCAGAGGAGGGTGGGCCCCCTAGTTGCCTGCCAGTGTAAATCAGGGGACTGGCCATAGGGCTGGGAGGTTGAGACCTGGTGGGAGAGGCCAAGTGCGCTCGGTGTTTGTTAGTGAATGTGCCAGGCTGGTCACAGATAGCTTTCGACCCAACCCATAACCTCCTATGCCCCTTCAGGACGTTTTCCAAGCAAGCGATACGGAGTAGTGCTCGATGGCCCTTTGAAAGCTAGCTTCTGATTCTGCCCTTCTTTCTCTTTGACCTTCCAAGCCATTGTCACTAAACCTCTGTATCGCCCATCAAAATATGTATAATAATGGCGCTGACCTTGTAGCATCATTATGGCAATTAAATATGTTTCTTTCATGCCTGATTCGAGAAGCCACTCACAAAGGGGTGCGTGCTTTATATTCTCCCTATAATATCCTCTCATGAGCTTTATATTTTTTTCATTATATTACCCATAATCTTCTAAGATATTACTGGCCTAAGTATGGCACAGATGGGAAGACAGAGTGCATAAAGACTGTCAGCAAAAAAGCATCCTTGTAATCTCAGCTGTAATGGACTAGTCACGGGACAGGTAGTTATTTATTTGACAGGTGACTGTGGAAATTGCTACAAATAACAGAAAGGCTATGAAATCAATCACTAATAGCTAAGACAATAATAATAACCATTATTATTAATAACTATAATAGTAATAAAATTAAAATAATAATGATGATATGATATAATAATAATAATAATAAATGGACAGAAAGATGAAAAATGCATCTTTGTATCACACTGAGTTTTGAGGAGAGGAGGCAAACTATATGTTCAATATATACTACTATATGTTCAATCAACGCCTGCCATAAGCCAGGCTCTGTCCCTTACCGGTGACATTACACTTAATCTTGCCCCAGTCTTCTGGGGACGCTTGCTGGATAGAGAGCTCCCAGCATGGCAGGCTGTGTGAATCCCAGGATAAGGCCTGGGAGAACACAGGCACTGTGTGTCTGCTGAAGAATGCTCTCTTTTGCTTATATTAAGAAAGGATTTAGTGGGAACCAGGTGTGGTAGTGCATGGCCATGATCCCAGTACTTGGGAGGCTGAGACAGGAGGATCACAGGTTCCAGGCCAGCTTCAGCAACTTATCAAGGCTCTCCGAAACTTGGTGAGACCCTGTTTCAAAATAAAAGATAAAATAGGGCTGGGAGCATAGTTTAGAGGTAGAATGCCCTTGGGTTCAATTCTAAGTGTAGAAGGAAGGAAGGGAGGAAGAAAGAAAGGGAAGGAAGGAGGGAAGGAGGGAGGGAGGGAAGAAGGGAGAGAGGGAGGAAGGCATTCAGTGGGAAGATAGAAGATTCTGGAACTCATGTATGGGGAAAGTTTATGTCTTTTGTCTCTGTGGACAAGGCACACTCTTGCACCTTCACCTATGACCTCAGACATCTCCATCTCACACTTGAGTTGGAAGGAGAATGAGGTGAGAAAGGGCCGTAACTCTTCCACGCAAACTCCCAGAGGGGCTGGGGACCACATCCCAGCAGTGACAAGCAAGGGTGGACACTCAGAGAAGACGGTGTGGGTGTGGAGAAAGACATGGCACTGTGCTGTCGTGATGCTCATGTTTGTAAATAATGACTTGGAATGGGTAGATCAGAGTCAGATGTCCTAGAAATACATATTTGCACTTAAAAAAACCAGCCTAGTACTGACTCCTCCTCTACTCACCAAACTTTTCTTGTAGTTAAGTCCTTTGCTATTTGGAGCTGGCAACACTGGGGCAAAGCAAATCTGCACTCTCTGACTTACAATGATCCTAGTAGTTGCTATCCTCTTCCCCGACTCAATTGTCTGATATTTCAGATACTCAAAACCTTCCTTTTCTTAGATGTGAACTGGAAAGTGTAATTCTGAGCTCCAGCAATACCCATTCGGTGTGAATGTGAATCTCCTGGCTGTCCTGTTCATGGCCATGCTCAGGGGCCTGCCTTCCTCCAGCCGTCCTCCAGGGCGCCATCCCCAATCAACTTTGCCAGCTCACTTGAATCCCCTACTTTGAGAGATAAGAGCTCACAAGACAGTTCCCCACCATTCACTTCTCCACCAGGCTCTTACTTGAACTCAGCTGCTTAGAGACCCCCTGTGATATTTTGGTCTGTTACATTCTGGGGTTACAAAAAGTTAAAGAGTATGTAGAAATCTATAAGCTGTCACCCAAAGAATGCACACTTGCACCCTACAAACCAGGAGTACATCTTTGCTGCTTCCTACGTGGGTCCATAGCTAGATGGCTGACAAGGTTTGAGGCGGTATAGACCTGAATTGGTGTGTCAGATCCTTTCTGTATCAAAGAGGAGTTCTTGGCTGAGTGAACCAGGTAGGCCATTTAGTTGCAGATTAGATGAGGCTTTATCCTGGGCCATGGTGAACCATGTAGCCAGTATCAAGCATCTTGATTCTCTCTGCCTCCCTCTCCCTTCCAATCTCTGACCTCCATTTCTAGCCTCTATACATTCTTTCTTAACAATCTCCAAAGTATTGTAGCAACTCCCAGGGCTACACATTTCCTCCACCTTTCCAATGCAATGAAAGAATCCACTTCCAAGAAAATCAACTGGAATCGATTCCTTGTTGCCTCTGTTCATCCTGAACAGAATCACTTGACCCTCTCTGTTCTAGACTAATTACTGTGGCCACAGGATGGGAAATGCTGGTTCTCTTAAGCTCCTATAAGCATGCACTGGAGCTGAAGGTAAGGCCTAGGCTGGCCAAACCAGGAGGGAGAGAGGGAGAGAGAGAGAGAGAGAGAGAGAGAGAGAGAGAGAGAGAGAGAGAGAGAGAGAGAGCAGTCTTAGACTAGGGAAGAAAGTCTCGTGACCAAATGGTAGGCTCCCCAAAAATATGTAATATGTCCACTTAGAATCTCAGCATCTGATCTCATTTGGAATAAGGGCCTTTGCAAATGTAATTGAGGTGGACACCAAGACATGATACCATTTTAGATTGGGGTGTGCCCTAAGTCCAATGGCAAGTTTTCCTCCTAAGGGACAGAAAAGGACGCACACATTGGCACACAGAAATGAAGGCCAGGTGAAGACAGAGACAGATACTAGAGCGACGTGGCCCTCAGCCAAGGAAAGCCTGAGCCACTCCAAACTGGAAGTCACAAGGAAGTCGCCTCCATTAGAGCCTCTGGCGGGATCACAACCCTGGTAACACTGGTTTCTCATATCTAACCCCCCAGAGCTATGAGACAATAAATATCTGTTGGTCTAAGCCACCCAGGCCATGGTTACTAGATACAGCAATCAAAGAAACTAATATGGTGGCAGAGGGGTCGGTGGGAGTAGAGAAGTATTCAGGAGCCATCAGCAGATGCAAACTACACAGAACCAGTGAAGGAACGATTTGCTCCCCAGAGAGGCAGCCAGCCCCTGTCGAGAGTCAGTCGCTAGAATAGGTACTCTCAATAAAGTAGCCCAACAAACCAAAGTCCCTTGACCTCAAAGAGCCCAACATCCATCGGATGGTTACATAAGCAAAGGAACAGCAGCCCCCAAATGATGACAGTCCTGTGGGAAAGGCTCATTCATGGGCCAGGTCGAGCCTGGAGAAGCATCTCCTAGTCCAGCTTTTGGGGGGATGTGGGGAGACAGGACCCAAGAAAAAGACAGAAGGAAAAACTGCATGAAGATAAACCCAGGTATGTCTCTGACAGGCTAAGAAAGAGTTAATTGTCAACAAGGAAGGAAAGGAGCTCTCCCTGGTGCCCAGTTCTCTAGAGAAGCTCCAGTTCCCCAAAGAGAAATGTGCCAATCTTGCTGACTCTGGGGACTCAGCCATTCCACACTACTACACTCCTTCAACAAGAACCTTCACAGCTCATCCTGGGGACGCCCCTGTCCCTCGGGCTTCTCCCACTCAGAGGTAAACAGTCTTCCGCTACACCTTTCTTCCCCCCGTTTGCTGCACCCTGCCAAGCCCAGAGTCCTTTCCCCTTAGTACTGACAACCAGATCCGTTAAGGCTGGTTGCCTCCATTTGCCACAGACACGTCTTCTGCATATAGATGGATGAGTTTAATCAGCGAATCAGGAGGAAGGCTGGGCCATCAATCACTGTCAGCATGCCTTCTCTCTCATTTCTGATTTGCTGCCCCCAGTTATGAAGGCAATGACACGGTTTCTCTTAAAGGTGAAGCCGAGATGCACAAAGTTTTGAATTTGCGTCTGGCAGGAAAGTTCTAACAATACATTTCAGTTCAATCAGTCAGAGAGAGAGAGAGAGAGAGAGAGAGAGAGAGAGAGAGAGAGAGAGAGAGAGAGAGAGAAGCTTCATTTGGTTCGTCTGGGAGGGTTATGTTTCTTCAGAGTCATCAAGATAGGGACCCCATCACTCAAGATCCGTGTTGTAGGAGAAGGTGATATAAGGGGAAGTGTTTCCTGTCCCCTCCCTTCCCACACTGACACTTTCCCATCTTTCAATCAGGTTGGAGAAGCATCCTTGCAAGACACAGGACAACATTCTAGTGTTTTCTTCTGTTGCAATAAAAACATATCTAGCCATGAGTCTTCTTCAAAGGGGAAATGACACGGGCTGCTCAGGATGGGACTGTCCTGTGCTTTCTTATTGATCTCTCTGATGTGCACTGACGACACCCAGCATCTCATATCCACCTGCCCCTCAGACACCGGTGCCCCACTTTGGAAATACAGTCTAATGTTGCCACGCCACAAAACCAGAGTTTCATTTTGCAGCACGAAATCAAAGCCCCACGCTGGCATTCCTTCAGAAATTCACTAGCTAATGCCTTCAACAAACCCACAGGCAACGCGCCCCACGTGCAGACAGCTTTCTACGTCGTGAGCATGTGGCTCTAAGCAAAACTGTCTGGTCATCATGGAGGTGATATTCTGTGTGCAAGTTCTCCATGATCTGGGCCCAGTGTACTACTTTATTGATGAACAATTTTCATTTAAAATACATGTATTTTAAGCCCCATTTGGTGAGTTTGAGATAAGAATATTTTTGTCACCCCCAAATTTTCTCATGCATCTTTTCGTGTTCGTGGGCAACCCCTGCTCTAGTTTCTGCTACTCACAATTAGCTTTGCCTTTTTCAGAATTTCAGAGTCATAGGGCAGATACTCTTTATGTCTTAATTTTTTTTTTTTTTTGTACAGGGAATTGAACCCAGGAGTGTTCTACCTCTGAGCTACACCCACAGCACTTTTTTTATTTTTTTGAAACAGGGTCTCACTAAGTTGTTGAGGTTCGCCTCGAACCTGTGATCCTCCTGTCTCAGCCTCCCAACTACTGGGATTACAGGCATGTGCCTGTAAGACCTGGCTGTGTCTTACTCCTCTATACACATACTGTTTTTGAGATTCCCAAGTGGCTCCATGTATCAGAATTTTGCTACTTTTTATTACCAAGTAATGGCCTTTTTGATGTATATATCACCATTTATACATGCATGTATTCACTGACACGTAGATCATTTCTGGGGCTCGACTATTTAAGAATAGAACTGTTATGAATATACTGAATCAGTCATTGCCCAGACCAATGTTTTCATGTCTCTTGGATAAATGAGTAAAATGGAATTTGCCGGCACAGGGATGATTAACTTTGCAAGGAACTCATCAAGTGTTTTCTTTTCCCCAACTTATAGGAGTTTTAGCTGTTTCGTGTCCTCACTGACACTTGCTATGTGCCCGTCTTTCAAATTTTATCCATTCTGATGAACATGTCGCCGTATCTCCTCAGAGTTTCCATTTAGAGTCCTCTGACCAAGGACACTATTGAGCTTCTTTTCCTAAGCACGTTGGATCTCTGTGCATTTCCTCTTGCAACGTATTTGTTCACGTTCTGTAGCCATCTTTGAAGCAAGTTGGTTGTTTTATCATAATTTAGTGGTAAGTGTTCTTCCTATAATCTACAGACCAGTTCTTGGTGGGATCCATATACTGCAAACATTCTCTCCCAAAGTGTATTGCCTTCTCATTTTCTTAATGCTTTATTTCAAAACAACAGATGTTTTTAAATTATCACTTTTTTTTTTTTTCAAATGTTATGGTTTGTACTTTCTGGATCGCATCAATAAAATCTTTGACTTCCCTGGCTGCAAATACTTTCTCTTCGTTCCATCAAGTGTTTTGGTTTCGGAGTTCACGGTAATCTGTGTGATCTATTGCAATTTGCTTTTTGTTTGTAGTGTGATAGAAGCACCACATTCCCCACTCCCACCCCAAATTCCAAAGTTATTTTAGGACCATTTGTTAAAGTGATTATTCTTTCCCCCATGGGGATCTTTGCTGAAAATCAATTGACAAAATATGAGTGCTTTTATTTCTGACCTGTCTTTTCCATCCCGCTGATATAGATGTCTTTCCTCCTGTCTTTATTTCACCCTCGTTTCTGAAGAGAATTCTCTATGGCCAGAGGATTTCGAGTTGATTTATTTTTCTTTCAACACTTAAATAGCATTCAATTATCTCCGGGCTTGCATAATTTTTGACAAGAATGCCATGATTAGCTTTTAAATTTACTCTTACATATGGAATGTGTCTTTTTGCTATATCTCGGACAGCATTTTAGAAATACACTTTTTATTTTGCTTATTATTTTTATTTCATTTGTTTGATTGCTTTCTTATTTATTTATTTATTTATTTATTTATTTTGGTACTAGGGATTAAACCCAGGGGCATTCTACCACTGAGATACTCCTAGCCTTTATTTATTTATTTATTTATTTATTTATTTATTTATTTATTTATTTATTTGCAGTACTAGGGATTGAACCCAGGGACATTCTACCTCTGAGCTACACCCCCAGCTCCATTTTTTATTCTTTATTTTGAAACAGGATCTCACTAAGTTGCTGAGAACCTCACTAAGTAGCTGAGGCTGGCCGCGAACCTGCAATCCTCCTATCTCAGCCTCCCAAGTACTGAATTACAGTGTGCGCTACCACACCCAGCTTACTCCTAGCCCTTTTTAATTTTTATTTTGAAACATGGTCTTGGTGAGTTGCTGAGGCTGGTCTTAAACCTGCAATCTTCCTGTCTCAGTCTCCCAAGTACTGGGATTACAGGCATGCAGCACCACACCTGGCCACTTATATTTTAGAATAACTTTAAATTTATAATTATTGCAAATATGGTACTGAAAGTTCTTGTATTCCCCACACCTGGTCTTCCCAATTGTTTTTCTTTTGTATTTTATTTTATTTTATTTTATTTTTATTGTAGTAATTCGTGCAATAAAGCATACATCTTTGTTAAGTACAAGTTGTTAAAAACATGTTTGCACACAATTCTCATTTGACCCCTTCCCCAATTCCCACCCCGTTCCCTCCCCCTCCCTCCCCCTTAGGTTCAGTTCAGTGAGTGACCTTGATATGATTGTGTAAGTACTTCATGTGCCTTAGGGTGTCCCTCTGCCCCATGCATCCACTACACTTAAAACAACTTCTTTGCTTATCGAGGATCTCTCCTTTTCATTTGGAGACCCTCCTATGCCCCATCTTCTCCCTAGCATCCACATATTAGGGAGAACATATGCTTCTTTACTCTTTGTGACTGACTAATCTCACTTAACATAATGTTTTCCAGTTGCATCCATTTCCCTGCAAAGAACACGATTTTGTTCTTCTTTATGGCTGAGTAAAATTCCATTGTGTACATATCCCATAGTTTTGTAATCCATTCATCTGTGGTTGGACATCTTGGCTGCTTCCATAGTTTGGCTAATGTGAATTGAGCTGCTATAAACATAGATACACATGCATTGGTCTGATAGTTTGGTTTCCATTCTTTTGGGTATATACACAGTAGTGGTATTGCTGGGTCATATGGTAGATTCACTCCCATTCGTCTGAGGATCCTCCATACTGTTTTCCACAGTGGTTGCACAAGTTTGCACTCCCACCAACAATGTATTAGGGTTCCCACTTCTCCACACCCTCGCCAGCAGGTGTTGTTCGTGTTTTTTATGATTGCCATTCTGACTGGAGTTAGGTGAAATCTCAGGGTAGTTTTGATTTGCATCTCTCTGATTGCCAATGATGTTGAACATTTCCTCATACATTTATTGGCCATTTGTATTTCTTCTTTTGTGAAGTGTCTATTTAGATCCTTTGCCCATTTTTTGATTGGGTTATTTGCTTTCTTAGCTGCGATTTTCTTGAGTTCTTTGTATATCCTAGATATTAGACCTCTATCTGAGGTGTAACTGGCAAA
>PVLC010027983.1:0-21239 GCA_004027655.1 Graphiurus murinus
CCCACAAAAGTGCCAAATTCTAATTGACATTGTTTTTCAAAGTGTTAGAATATACATTGAATTTCGAGGCAAAGGGGGAAAAAATCAGAACTGGAAGTAAAGAAAGTGAATTGACAAGCAGAAATGAAACGAGTCAATCTAATTTCAAAGCTTGTCCTGAACCAAGGGAAAAATAACAAACTAGGTTTGTGAAAAAAAGGAAATCTAATATTTATAAGGGGTTCAACATCTAAGGGATGATAAATGGCAGTTGAGAGGAAATGCTACATTAGATAAATTTTATCTTGACATTGAACCCTTTAAAATGCCTGTAGAGCTTGTCTTGTACATCTGCTGTAGCCCACATACCAGTCTGTCCCTGGTAGTAACTGAAGGGTTATTTTGCTGAGAAAAATCTGTTTGACTTAGAAGCTGGAAGAAAGGAGAAGGAAGCTCGGAGATTGGAATCTAAATGAGTAATAGGAAAATTTCAAATGCCACCGTGGCAGGGAAAAAAGAGGAAATGAAGTCCATGATAACTGACACTTCTTACGCTGAATTCTATTCTATGTGATCTCCAGACATGCCCTCGGTGTAGTTCAACATGATTTAAGTCAGTTTGAATCACAGTATCATGTGACAAAATCAAATCAGTGAAACACTGTCTTAGGTGAAGTACCACAGTGGAGATGGGACATTGGGTGGTCCTTATTTTTTGTGGGCCCTGAACACCTGTAATCCTTGATAACATGTCAGTGGAGTGGGACGGACAGGGTTCCAGGCTGGGAATGTAAGAGTTGTGGAGGGTAGGAAGTATGATAGTTAATTTTATGTGTCTTCTTTACTGGACCAAGGATATCCAGAGAGCTGGTAACACATTCTTTCTGGCTGTGTCTGTGAGGGTGCTTTTGGAAGAGATTAGCCTTTGCGTTGGTTGGTTGAGTAAAGAGGGTCACTCCTTACTGAAGAGGGTGGCCATCATCCAGGCTGTTGAGGGCCCCAAAGGAACAATGAGGCAGAGGAAGGATGAATTTGCTTTCTCTTCTGGAGCCAGGATGTCCGTCTTCTCCTGCCTTCAGACATTGGCACCCCTGGTTGTCTGGGCTTTGGATTTAGACCGGACCTTACTTGGTTCTTAGACTTAGGGTTTGTATTGGACTTATACCACTGGCTTTTTGGGCTTCCGTCTTGCAAACATAAGATTGCAAGATTTCTTGGCCTCCACGGTCCTGTGAGCCAATCCCTCGTGATACATTTTTCTGTATATCTATGTGTACCCTATTGGTTGTTTCTCTGGAGAAGACTGACTAATACAGGGAGTAAGAGACTAAGTGTAGTCACATGTGGGCTATCCATGTGCAAACATTTGCAAGTGCACACCTGTTTGATTGTGCACATGTGCATGTGAGTGCATGTGGGGTGAAGAAGATAGAGATTCATGGGGAGGGATGAGCAGTTACAGTCAGGCGAGGTTCTGGCCAGAAGTTTCTGCTGCAGCTCCTCTTCTCTTAGCTTCATGATTCAGCTTCTCTAGTTGGTCATTCAGCTCATTCATCAGCGCTTCAGAGGGGATGTGTGTAAGACAACTCATTTAATGACAGATAATCTTATGATTTTAGAATGATCTAGGAAAAGGGTGGGCATTAGCCAGGGTTTGCTTAATATCAGATGTAATGTGTTTTATATGAATGCATTTTTATTTTACATGTAAATAAGGAGATGATTGTGATAGTTTCATACCATGTAGGTATTTAGTGATAAATGTTTGACTTGACATTATAAATACTGAATGTACCTGGACTCAAATTAAGTGTCTATGACTTACTTTAGAAACTTTATTTGAGTTTTTTTGGGCCCAGTTTCATGATTTGGAAAAGGAGGATTAAATCTACTTCAAAAGCTTGCTTAAAATATTAAGTGAGAAAATTTGTAAAGGGTCTAGACCACATTAGGCACTCATTAAATTTCTTTCTTTCTTCCTAAATAATTTCTGGATAAATTTTATTTTGTTTTTTAAAGAAAATGTGTTATACTAGTTTTTTAGTTCAAAACACAAGTGATCTTTAAATAGCTGATAAATATTTGGACCAATAAACTAACTCTCAAATCTTAAAAGTAAAAGTGGTCGCAACTACATCATTCTTTTTTGAAACTCTATTTGGAAGTAATTAAAAATTTGTAGAGAAGTTGAAGCATAGTTCGAAGAAAACTAAACTCGACTATATTTTATCTAGACTTACCTGTAGTTAACATTGTATCTCATTAGACTACTATCTTGTCTTTCCCTCAAGATATAAATTTTTTGAACCAATTAAGAAGGAGTCCAGCCCTTATCCTTTAATATTTCAGCAGGTGTTTCTTAAGAATAAGGATATACCTTTGCTTTATTGTAACATAGTTATCAAATTCAGCTGACTTAACATTGATAGAATATTTTTTTTATCTAATCTACCATATTTATTCCAGTTTTGTCAATCAACACAATTGTGTCCTTTACAAAACATTTCTTTTTGTGCAAGCACAGGATACAGAGTAGGATTGAATATTACAGTCAGTCGCCATGTCTCCTTTAATCCAATTAATAGAAAGTATATCTTACCATTTAAAAAATCATTGGCATGGGGAAGGCAGGCACCAAGCACTGTGTGCATGTATGTCACTGTCGATGTGAGTTACATTATGATGTGAGACTATAATGCACCAGTAAAAGCATATAAAATAAATAAGTTAAAATTAAAATCATTGGTGAATGATATATCTGTACATGGTTAGCCATGTATTTATAATTCAGTGAAGAGGGCAATAGAATAGCCAACTACTATTTTTCTGGACATTCTGATGGCTTGTAACTCTCCACAGCAAGAATTATAGACTCATCTACCTGGCTTTCCAGTCCTCTGTAATATACCCTATGATGGTTAAGCTGCTTTGGCTGTGGGATGCCCAGATAGCTGTTTAAACATCATTTCTCCATGAGTGTGAATGTGAAGGTGTTTCCAGGAGAGATTATCATTTGACTTGGTGGACCGAGTAAAGCAGATTGTTCTTCCTAATGTGAGTAACCTCATCCGTTCTTCTGAATGCCTGAGTTTCAGAACAACCACAACAACAACAAAGGCTGATGAAAGTTAAATTCACTCTCTGCTTGACCACTTGAGCTGGAACACCCATTGTTTTCTGCATTTGGCACTCCTAGTTCTCAGGACTTCTGACTTGGACTGAAACCTACAGCATTAGCTCCCTGGCTCTCAGGCCTCTGAACTGTACCATTGGCTTTCCTGGGTCTCCAGCTTGCAGATGACAGATGGTAGGACTCCACAGTCTCCACAGTTGTGTGAGCCAAGGCCTTATCATACATTTCTCTCTCTGAGATCTACATCTCAGTCTATATCTCTCTATGTCCTGTGGATTCCATCTCTCTGAAGAACCCTGACTGATACACACTCTCGCTCCAATGATCTACACAGCACCCTCCCTGTGGAGATAGCACCTTGCAGCTGGAAAAAACATAAGCTCAGTATAGCCAGCAGTGGGTGTGAGTTGAAACCTAGATCTACACCTGTGGGCTGCATGGCCTTCAGCTAATTTCTTAACTTCTAACTCTTTGCACATAAAGTTGTAACCCCTCAATAAGTAACTGTCAGATAGATAAATACATCATCACTTCACAGGCTTATTAGGAGGACTGAATCTTACATGAGTACATACAGGTGCTTGATACACAGCAAGTCCTCAAGACCATACCTCTTGCTTTGCCTTCCTTCTTGCCAGAGTTAGGTTGTTAGTCTTCTTGAACCATACCATGCCACTTCATCCCAAGCCCCTCGGATCTGCTTGTGGGGCTCCACCTCTACCTCATCCTTGCCTTTACTTGCAGCTATCCAAAGCTTGGTATTAAAGAATGTCCTCTGAAGGGCTCATGTATTTGGCTCTCAGAGGTGATACAGTTGAATCAGGAGGGTTGTCATTTCATCAGTGGATAAATCCACTGTAATGGATTTGCTGGGTGGTCACCTAGGCAGGTGGAGTTGCCTGGAGGAGGTGGGTTGCTGGGGGTGTGGCTTGGAGGATTATACATGTGTCCATGGACCCCCTTCTCACTAGCTCTCTCTGATTCCAGTCTCTGTGATATGAGAGCAGAGTCCCTCCACTCACACTCTCTCTCTGCTTCCCGCAGCCATGCTCCACAGATGTGACTGAACCCTCTGAAATCCCCAGAACTGTGAGCAAATAAACCTTCCTCCCTTTAAGTTGTGGTCATCAAGTACTTTGGGTCACAGTAGTGAGAATGCTGAAGGAAGCACTTGGACACTAGTTAAGATAAGGCTCTAGTTTTTATAGGCTTCATGGAGCCCTTATGAATCTCATTACTCTCTCTGCCTTCTAAATTGCTGCCCTTTTGTGGACTCATCAAAGGTTTAGTAAATGCCAAATGAATGAAATCCTACAGCACTAAAATTTGTGGGCCCCAGTGAAGCCATATATGTAGAAAACTCACTTAAGGAAGGGAAGAACACTAAGTTACTGAGCACTGCTTGGCAGCCTGTGCTTTCCTTACACTGCTCTGTGAACCCCTAGAACAAGCGCCATAGGCAGGTCTTCTTGGCTTCACTTTGCAGATGAGAAACCGGAGGTACAATGTCACAGGGCTAGAAATGGCAGAGCTAGGTTTTGAACCCAGGGTCGATTCCATATTTCTTTGTATGCTGCATGACTGCCCAGGCGGCAATTTATGGTTAGAAATTCTGACTTTGAGCTGGATGTGGTGGGGTATGTCTGTCATCTCAGTACTTGAGAAGCTGAGACAAGAGGATTGCAGGTTTGAGGCTAGCCTTGGCAACTTAGACCTTGTTTCGAAATGAAAAATAAGAAATTGGGCTGGGAGTTTAGCTCCGGGGTAGAATGCCCTTGGGTTCAATCCCCCGTACCCCTGCCCCCCAAATAAACCTCTGACTTTGATTCACGAATGACAGGTAGACATTAAGTTTTAGGGGAGCCAGAATGGTGGTGGGGATGGGTACGTCTAACCCCTTGCCCAACATAGTCTCACTTTTGCCCCCCTGCACCAAGGTGACTTCAGTGAGCCTGCGAATGACTCAGTGTGGCCCAAGACGGCAGTTTTATGTGCTTCCGTGGGAAAACTGGTTGACTAATAGGTAGTTCAAAAACCTTTTACAACAAAGAGCTCGATAATTTCCCATTTTTAAAGTGTCACTTGCAGTTATCAGTTAACAACCAGCAATGGCTGTTCAACAAATAGGCATTTATGATGAGTGCTTCAGCGTGAGGAGTTGGACAAAACGACCTCTCAGGGCCTCCCAACAGGTTTCATCAGTCTAATCAAACCTTTGCACCCAGGCTGAGCCCAGAGAGGCGCACTCATCTGTGTTTTGAACTGTTTTGCCACTGTTTGGGGCATACACATCTCCTCTCCCCAACTGGTAGGTTCTTCAAAGTCAGAGATTGCCTAGTACTTTTCATTAGTCTCCCACAGCTCTGGGCACAGAGTGGAGCACATAGTAGGTACTCAATAAACACTCATTGATGAACAGTTCAAGATCTTAAGGCTCCAGGTGCTGATAACACAAGGACATTTAAAATTGGGTCAGATCAACAGAGACTCTCAATTGTGATGCTTTAGTATCACTATAAAGTGAATGGTGTCCCCTCCTCAGGGAAGCTCTACGGGCAACGTTTCCTGCTTTCCAGCTCAGGAAGCTTACTTCCTGATTGTTGTTGTTAAGGATGAACTGCAGTAATTGAACAGGTCTCTCTCCTCAGCTCTGATTCTATTCTGGTCCCAACCCAGACTGTGTATGGTAGAGACAGGTGCCTGTGGAGTTTCTTGGGTTAGAAACAGAAATCAGTATTAGTATGTTCTACAGACATGTGACCCAGCATTGGAATTCTAATCCTGGTTCTATGGGAGAGAGATAAAAGGGCAGAGTAAAACTGGATTGCAGAATTTCCCTCCTGCAATATCTAATGAAAATAACATCAAGAAATTAAAAAGCAAACAAAACAACGATTAGAAAATATAAGCAGCATTTAAACAAGAAAAAGATCAAAACTTTGCAGCTAAGGAAGAGGATTCTGGCATTGTACCTAAGCTGGATCCTCTCTTCATCCTCCTGAAGATGGTGCTATACATTGAAATATGCCAAATCTGGAGACAATCCAATTGAGGAGATCTCTCTATTACTGGTATCAGAAAAATGAAGACAAGAAGTGGAGAAGTAGGGCTAACTCTGTTGGAAGAGAAACCTAAACGACTCTTCTACTTTGGAGTCAGGAGGATTTAGTCATAATTAGGCAGAGGAAAAATACATTCTGAGTTTCCTAGAAGACACTATACCCAGAATCAGCTGGGCCCTGCCTCTCCACATATCTTACTCCAAGGTTATAAGTGTGTAGCTAGATCACAAAGTACTTAGATCCCTTAGACAGTGGCTGTTAGGGGAAAATAGAAATATATAAAGGAAGAGATACTTGGGAAGGCAGCCAATAAGAATGCTTTGTAGAGAAAAATAGAAGGTTTGTAGAGGTCTGTGCTAAGCACAAGAAAAAGATGAAATGCCATGTTCATCATGTAAATAAACTAAGGAGAAAGGGAGTGTACCATAAGAAAATATAGTTGAAAGAAATATAACCAACCACCCCAAAAGAACAGAAGTGAATTTGTCAAGAATGCTTCACTTTATAGAAGAATATGACTTCAATACAAGAAGAGCTCAAAGAAAGATGAAAACAACAGAAGGAGATGCAAAGGGAGATTGCAGGAACTGATTGACAAGTAAGACGGAATCATAACAAGACAAATAAAATTAACAGAGAGAAAGAGAGTAAAATAGAGAAAAGTCAAAATAATTGGTACAGAGGACACAAAGGCAATCATGGGGCATGCAGAAGAAAAGGTCAGAAGTTGGGACAATCAGAGAGACAAGAATTCGAGGGCAAAGGCACCTTCCGGAAGCACAGTGGTGATTCCAGCGGTAGTGCAGGTTAGCCCACTAGTTCTGCACAGGTGTCCCCTGGACCTTTCTGAGTGGGGATGGACTGAGGAGAGGCAATGAGACAAATGTGGTGTCCAAACCTGATGTCCCTTCCAAAGGTGGAAAAGTTTGGGGAAGGATGAGGGTTAAGTTTGGGGAATAGCTGAGGGTAAAGGGATGAATAAGTGGGTTATGTCATGAGTGAGGGAAATCCAACTTTACATCAACACTTTGAAAGAGGTGCAGAGCAAGATGGCGTTGTCTCTCAGCTCAATCTCACGGGATGCCTGCAAGGGGGAGGCTCTGTGTGTGTCGAGAGCGTTCCTGCTTTGGGGATCTCATGAGGTCTCGTGGAAGTCTGCAAACTTGAGTAGCCTCACCCCGAGGGACAGATTCATACAACATGGACTGGACGAATCCCTCATGATGGCATGGGATCTTAGCATTGTGCTGGTGTCTAGTGAGCTGTCTGTCCTTCAGTGTTTGTGAACTGTGTTTGAAGATTGGAGGTGGCCTGCAATATTGTAAAATGCATAGATTTGGCCTTCTGATTTTCTGGCATACAGCTCCTAAAATTCCTGGAATCTTCAAAGTGATAAGTGTCTTTATGTCTGCCAGTGAATGAGCTGGTGACTGGCGGCCCCAAGGTAACTTCAGGATGGGGGCTGGTGCCACCTATGTGATGAAGTCTTCCTAAGAAACCCTCGGGGGCAGGACTTAGAGGAACTAGCTGAACACACGGCAGTTCCTGGAGGGCGGTGTGCCTGGAGAGACCATGGAGTCTCTGTTCTTTCTCCCATTCCTGGCCCTAGACCTTTCTTCATTGGGTGTCCGTCAGTGTCCTTTGTCATAGACTTTTGTTGTAATCTTCTTTTCCATCAGTGTAATCGAAATACCAGACATGAGCAACGCAGAGGAGTAAACGTTTATTGGGTCATGGTTTCAGGTGTACAGTCCGTAATTGTCTGACCCTGAGGCAGCCCTCATGGTGGCATGGCATGTCACAGGATAGCAGCTCACGTATGGCCGCTGGAAAGCAGAGAAAGAGACACGTGGCCAGGGACGGATAAGAGTACCGAAGGCCACACCCCTGTGACCCACCTCCTCCAGACCCGCCCCAACTACCTACGTTAGCACCCAGTAAATCCATTCAGATTATGAGTCCTCCAGTGGATTTATCCATGGGTGAGATCAGAGCCCCGGCTCAGTCATTTAACCACTGGACATTTTTGCATCATCAGTACGTGAACTTTTCTAGGGGGCATTCTATATTTGAACCATAACAACTTTATAATAAACTAGTAAATGTAAAAGAGAGATCATCTGATCATATACCTAAAGGTTTATTTCAGGGCTCTCTATTCTGTTCTATTGGCGTATATGCCTATTTTTATGCTAGAACATTGCTTAAGGACTGTAGCTTTATAATTGAAATTGAGAAACGTGAGACCTTCACCTTTGTTCTTTCTCAAGATTGTTTTGGCAATTTAAGGTCACTTAAATTCCAGATGACTTTTAGGAGGAATTTTTCTATTTTTGCAAAAAAAAATGCCATTAGGATTTTGACAGGGTTATAATTTTCTCTTTAATATTTCTCTTATCTGACATAGGTATCAAAGTCATGCTGGCCCTGATAGAATAAATTTGGAAATCTCTTGTTTTCCCTTCCTCCCTTGCTCCTTCCTTTCCCTTCCTCCTCCCTTCTTTCCTCCCTCCCTCCCTTCCTTCCATCTTTCCTTCCTTCCATGCTGGGAATTAAACCCAGGGCCTGGTACATTCTGGACAAGTAATCTACCACTGAGAAAAAATCCAGACCTAAGTCTCTCATTTAATTATTAATTAATTAATTAATTAATTTGGTGCTGGGGATTGAACCCAGGGGAATTCTACTCTGAGCTATACACTCAACCCTCTTTTCCTTTGAAACAGGGTCTCACTGAGTTTCTGAGGCTGACCTTGAACCTGCAGTCCTCCTGTCTCAGCCTCCCAAGTACTGGGATTACAGGCATGTACCACCGTGCCCAGCTAAGTCACTCATTTTCAACAGAAATTATTAGTTTAGTTTACCTCTATGTTAATCAATTTCTTTGTTTTCCTTTTTTCTTGCATTTCAGACCTTGCTTCTAGGGTTATTTTCTTTCTCCTAAAGAACATATGTAGAAGTCCCCTTAGAAAAGGACTGCTTCTATAAAGTATCTCCTTTTTGTTTATTTGAAAATGTCACTATTTCACTGTTACTCTTTTTTCTTTTTTTGGTACTGAGGATTGAACCAGGGGTACTCTTGCACTGAGCTATATCCCCAGCCCTTTTTATTTTTATTTTGAGAAAGAGTCTCACTAAGTTGCCCAGGCTAGACTTGAACTTGTGATCCTCTGGCCTCTGCCTTCCAAGTCACTGGATTTACAGTCATGCACCATCATGTCTGGCTCACTCTCATTCTTGATAGTTTTGCTGGGTATATAGTTTCAAGTTGACAATCCTCTTCTGCATTTCGAAGATACTAATCTTCCAAGTCTGCATATAACACAACTTTATGTTTCTAAGTGTGTGTGTACACAAACATACTTCAACACACGGGCAATTGTGAACCTACCACACAACACAATTGAAGTGATGTCAGTTGCTACTTGTCCTATCACCTTGATTCAAGCCGAAGACAACAATCTCTTGACTGGTATGTTCAGCATCCTCTGACTTCTTAAAAGTTTTATTACATATGTATGCTTCTCAGAATGATAAGCTTAGATATAAAATGAAGTCCAAACAATTGTGAGAATTAGGATGACAGAACAGAATGTTAATATTACTAGTTACACTTCCAATTTAAAGAATAATCTAGCTTACACAAATTAGAAGGTAAGAGGAAATATAAACATGCTCATTTCCTTATCTTTCTTACAAACAGCATTGCTATTGTCTAAAATTAAAGCATGTACTGATCCTAAAACTAAATTACTTCAACCTCTCTTTTCCTTAACCTTGGAGGGGTATTTTATGAAATACTATCTCCAGTGGTAAAAAAATATTTATCTAGACTCCAGCAATCCCTTTAGTTTCACTCTATTTTCTGTTCTTTCTGTTAAATTAAAGTAAAATTAAGTGTAATGCTTTTTAATAAAAATAGAAGTTATGTTATAATCCTATTTTTATAAAAGTATTTCTCTATCTAGTCTATGTGCGCTTGGAGGGCTCCTGGAATGATGTGTACTTTAATATTAATAATGATTTATTTCACGTCGTGGTGCTCAGGCCAAACTTAAAATTTTATTTTGTATTTCCTAAATTACTTGACTTCTTTACGATGTGTATATATTACTGAGAGGTCAATATACATTTTGACTGCTGCATTGGCAACCTTGCGGGGCGTTGCAGTCGGGATAACTCGCTGCCTCTCTTCTCTCCACTGTATACGGCCTTAGCCATCAACTTCATGCCTGGTCTTTCTCTGGAGACTAGTCAATCAATATACGCACAGCTAGAGCCTGCTTTGGAATTTCTTATCCTTGGAGTGACCTTAGGGCCACACTTTATTTATTTTTTTTTTTTGCGGTACTGGGGATTGAACCCAGGGGCATTCTACCTCTGAGCTACACCCCCAGCCCTATTTTTGATTCTTTATTTTGAAACCAGGTCTCACTAAGTTGTGGAGTGCCTCACTAGGTAGCTGAGGCTGGTCGAGAACCCGGATCCTCTGGTCTCAGCCTTCCAAGAACTGGGATGACAAGTTTGCGTCACCACGCCCAGCTAGGGCCACACTTTTTAATGTTGGAGTTTTATACTGTTTCTCCTAAAGGTGGCGATTTCAAATGACCATAACATTTCTTCTACATAAATCTTTGTCCATAGCTTTGATTACTTTTTAGAATAAATTCTCAGAAGTAGGATCCAATTTCCGGGGTTGTTTATTTATTTTGGGGGGCTGGAGATTGAGCCCTAGGGCCTTGCTCATGCTAGACAAGTGCTCTGCCACCAAGCTCCCTCTCCATTCTTTAAAATACTCCTAATTTTATATGGTCAAATTGATTTTCAGAAAGTCAATTCTAATTGTTGCTTTCACTAGGGGTATTTATAAATGTACCTCTCCCATAACTCTTGCCAGTGCTGATCTTCTTTTTTTTTTTTTGTTTGACGTTTATGTCCATTTGATAAGCAAAAATGACATTTAATGGCTGTTTTAATTATCACTTTTATTATTAGTGAGGTTGAATGTTTTTTTATGTGAGTACTGAATTTTAAAAATTGCAGTAGAATTTTACAAGCGGGCAGATGACCCGATCATATTTATTTTTTAAAGCGGCAGTTCAGGTGAGAATGCGGAAGTGGTATGTGAGGGGACTGGACGAAGGTGATGGTCTCCGTGGAGGCTGATGAGGGCCCCAACCAGCAGGGGGCAGGAGGCGAGGTCTGTGCACTTTCATCTCCACCTCTGGCTTTCTTCCTGGCTTCCACATTTCCTATCATAGTTTTCTACTTTGAAAAATTAGCATGGCTCTAACCCTTTGCCCCAATTAATCACATGGTGTTCCTAACCCATTTAAATTTGGGGACTCTTTTAGAATTCTTCTAAGAGGTCACTTTCTATGTTTCCCTTCTAGAGAATCAATAATTCAGAGAAGAATTTCGCTGCAAGACTATGAATTTTGTTCCCCTATGACTCTTAAGTGGAAAAAGTACAAGTGGATTCTAGGAACCCAAATATGCTGAAGAAGCACACAGATCTGCTGCCGGCTTCCGCTAGCATTGTTTAGTCTCTTGGCTCTTATCTCAGTGTGTTTATATGTCATATATTTAAAAAGACAGAAATTAAATATCCATAGGTTTTAGCCAAAGCAAGCCTGATGAAAAAATAATTTAAAAAAGCGACCGACCCTGTGTAATTCTGCGTGGAATTGTAATTCTTTGTTCTCTGTAGCCTTCAGATAAAAGGATTCATGTGGGATGGTAGATAGGGCAGTTTTAATTTGGATCAACCGGACTTACTGCTGGATTTTACACCAGCCATGCTGTGAGGCAGGTTCTTTGTTTTCAGCAATTATCAAACTAAGCCTAATTAAACTTGCTTTGCTTTGATGTACTGTAATGTTTTCCATAATTTTATATTCTGAACCATTTTCCTAAGTCCTTGTTTGAAATCCAGGATAGACTATGGATTCATTTTATGTCTGTCATGCCATGATTTACATTATGAGATGCCTATTTTGGTTGATATAATTCATTATTATTATTATTATTATTATTATTATTATTATTATTATTATTATTATTGTGTTTTCACGACTTGGACCTATGCAATTATCTTTAAATACAATATTTTATACATACAATATGTTATATATACAATATATATATGTATGAACAGTGCAAAGACCTTCAATCCTACCAATTAAATATGGATCTTAAATTGTAAAATGCATTCTTCTAAACAAATCAGTTGATTTATCTTGGTTCTGTTTTTCCTTAAGGAGACTTTTTTTTTTAAAGCCTCACTTGGCACAATTGACTTCAGTATATTTCTCTGTCAGAGATGGATTAAACAGGCTACTTTCTTTCTTCTTTTTTTTTTTTGTATTCGAAAGTTGTTCATTTCTCACTTAGGGGTACATCCATTAGATTTCTCTTGCTGTACGGTTACTAGAATAGATGTGAGTGATTTTTAAAGAGCATTTTTCTTCAGCACCCAATAGATATAATGTAAAAACACTTTTGCTTCATTCAGCTATCACTTTTTTTCTGGAGCTCTTATTAGCCACACATCCTTTGCTGCCTTTAAACGAACTTAACTGTTTTTGCTATATTAGCCTAATTTCCTGGGGCTTTTAAGTTCCCATTTAGAATGGGCACAGGATACAAAACCGGATCAATAATGTAGATTCCTCTTGCAGCCCACATGCAAAGGGGACTTAGCCATGGAGACCCTGGCAAATATTTTGCACAAAGTAACGCCTCTCTTGGACATAAAGAAGTATTATTCGTATCTGTTTCTATGAAATCAGAAAAACAGGGAGTTTGGTAATGATCAATATTAGAAAAGCTTCGTGTTGGCAAGGACGCTTTGACGGAGTTTTAAGAAACAGTGGAAATGCAATGTGCGTACAGGAGAGTGCTCATCTTGTAAACACAGCTTAGTGAATTTTCACAAGTGACCATAACTTTAAATTGGGGCTTGGGTGGAGAAAGAAGGTGGCCAGCACCCCAGACTCCCCCCTCGGGCTCCTGCCTGGGCACTGTTCTCCTCCCCCACTCCGGGGCGGCTGCTTTCCCCCTCTGCCCGCAGAGCTTAGTTCTGCCTGCTTTTCCGCCTCGTTTGCATTGTACATGAATTACAATGAGCACCCTTTACTGTCTGGCTTCATTCCTTAAAGAATACGCGAGTAAGATTCAGGGGCATTGTTGACTGTAGTTGTAGATTTTTCACTCTTAGTCCTTTCTACTTTGCCGCAGTATGAATATATGGCAATTTATTTGGCCATTTTATTGCTATAAGGCCGCGTTAGGTGGTGGTGAGGTGTGGGGAGGAAGTCTGGGGGGGGGGGTCAAATAACTTTACACTTGAATCCTGCAGCAGTGTGTTATTAGTAGGAACGGTAGAGGAGGAAAAGAGCTGAGGCCCTGCCCTCTAAGTGCTTGTTCCTTCTAGATAGGAAATACCTTGAGGACCCGGTCTGGGGTTGTTTATCTTCCTTCTCCCCACCACCCCGCCTCCCACAAAGGCGCTCACATGAATGTAGATATTCAAAATAGCTCGTCCAAATGGAGGAACAATGAAATGCAATTAAGAGGATGTAAAACACAAGGCACGAGCAAAACAGTTCAGGACCTTCCGAATGGAGCCGAGACGGCCAAAGGACAGGCAGAGGGGAGCAGAAATAACACAAGACGACACAAAACAATACTTATTTATCTTGCCATCATGTAAATGCGTCTAATTAAATAGCCTGTGCAGGGCACTGCTGAATCCTCGGCTGAAACACAAAAATAGAACAGCGCTTTGGTTTCCTGTTTGCTTGTTTGCATGGCTCTCTTCCCCCATCTTTGATCATTTTAAATATATTTTGCTCAATTCACAGGATTTTTTTTTTTTCGGCTCCCTAAAGCAGCAACTGAACTGAATAAACCAATGATTGTACAAAGTCGACATTCATCACAACCATGTTAATGTTTGATATTTTGCTTTTCTAGCTTTTTTTCTCCCCTTTTTCTTTTGTATCAGGCTTCACCGTGGATCCTACATATTCTAGGGTTTTTGTTGTTGTTGTTTTTTGTTTTTTTGGTAGAACACATTATAACTTCTATTATTTCTTCATTGCTTTTATTGACCTGATTGAAGTTGCTTCGCAATCTCAATAATCAGTGCACTAATATATTAATAATTGTTGCTAGGCCCCAGCAAGTGGTAGTCACATAATTGCAGAGCTAATACCAGTGCAATACATAAATTATTCATTAAAACATATAGTGCCTATTTGAATATGTTGCCGCATGCTACTAGCGAAAACATCTCTTGCTTTATTGGAGATTCATTTTGATTAAAAAAATTAAGAAGGCCCATTCACTCTGGTACATTCAGAGAGTTAATAATTTGGCTGCTCCAGGAATTAACCTCAAGGGAACGTAAGTGAGTGACAGACTGGAAAATAAGTCAGGGTGGGATTTGGTGGGGCTGATTTCTGCCCCACCCCCCTGTTCTAGTTTTCTAGGCTGCATAACAGGGATTCAAACAATAGAAGTTTGTTTCCTCACAGTTCTGGAGCTTAGAAGCGTGAGAAGGAGGTGTGAGTAGGACTTGGATCACCTGAGCTCTTGCTCCTTGGTGTATAGATGTCCTACTCCCTCCCTGAGTCCCCTAATCTCTTCCTCTAAGGGCACCAGGAGCACTGAATCGGGGCCCACCCAGACGACCTCATTTTACCTAATCACCTCTTTAAAAGACCCACCTCCAAATGCAGTCACATTCTGAGGTTCTGGGGTTAGGAATTCAGGGTAGGGATTTTGAGGGGGACACAGTTTAGCCCATTACAGCCTGTCGGAAGCAATATTCGAGCTGGACTCCAATGGTAGAGCCGCCAGAGGGGTCAGGTGGTGCAACTCCAGCAGGCACAGGGGCCGGGTCTCCGTGGGGCAAACGCCAAGATTCAAGAGTGGGAAATTGGAAACTCTGGGACTCCCCAAGTGCTCCCCAAATCATAAAATTCTCTATAATACTTATAATACTTTATAAATTTAAAAGTAATGATGAGTGATCATAAAAATAAATAGTGAATCTAGCTATGATGGGATTAGTCAAAGGTTTTAGGTATAGTAAAAACTATGCCATGTAGTAAGTGCCTGGTTTATGTTAATTGACATATTATAAAAGGTTATATATTTCCATAACACGTAAACATGATGTTTACTTGATATAAATTTTTTTGTGTGTGTGATACTGGGGATTTAACCCAGGAACATCCTACTGGTGAGCTTCATTCCATCCTTATTTTATTTTTCATTTTGAAACAGGGTCTCATTAAGTTGCAGAGGGCCTCTCTAAGTTGCTAAGGCTGGCAGTGAACCAACGATCCTCCTGTCTCAGCCTCCCAAGTACTAGAATTACAGGCCAGTGCTACCACGCCCAGCTTAATATAAACATTTGATAGTAAAAAAACCTCTAGAAGGACCCATTAGCACCAAATACATTTCAAATAAAAATAATCTAAAAATATGAAAAATATCACAAATATTTAATATTTTCTTAAATTTTTTTTATTGGTGCATTGTAATCATACATCTTTGTTAGGTACAAGCTGGTAAAAGCATACATGAACACATTTCTCCTTTAACCCTTCCCCAATTCCCGCCCCACAAATATTTAATATTTAGAAGTTGCCATTCTCAAATGGAAATTTTGGACTATACTAAACATTCATTGCCCTGTTCAATAGTTTTGATTTCTGTATTCTGACAAATATTTCACATATAGAAATTTTTCTTTCATTTTGTATTGACATTGGTGGAATAATTAAGGGTGTATCCGAAATTAACTCCAAACTGGGTATTAGGGTTCATGCTGCACATTTCCTTTTTATTATTTATAATTTTTTGTGGTACTGGGGTTTGAACCTGGGGTTTACCTCTGAGCTACACCCCCAACCCAATCTTATTTTCTTATTTTGAAACTGGGTCTAAGTTGCTGAGGGTCTTGATAAATTGCTGAGGCTGGCTGTGAACCTGCGATCCTCCTGTCTCAGCCTCCCAGATACTGGGATGACAGGCTTGTGCTGCCACATCTGGCCTCATTTCCTTTTTTAATGATAAAAATATTTCACTTGCTTTCCCAACTTTTTGGTTTTGCTATTGAAATTAATTTTGCTTTTGCTGACATATTTTTAGTTCAACTTCTAATTTCATCTGGAAGCAGCTCATGACAGCATTCACATCTTATTCTCTTTGCATTTTTTCTGGTAAAATATTTGTATATAAAAAAACCCGTAGTGTATAGAGAATATTCACCACTGGAAAACATCAGTATTTGAATCCTGTAACATTTGGATCTTCTTACTAGAAACTTTAACAGCACTGCACAGAATCGACTTAAGGACTTATTTCCAAAATATGTTATTTCTTCTAACACCACTTAAAGATTTGTACAGTGGATTCTAGGTATACACACTTGATGCTATTTCTTTAATTGCAAGAATGGCTTCCTGCCAGCAGCAGGGTGGCCCATGAACCCTCCTTGTACTAGGGCACCTGCATGTGATTCTGATGACGCTGAGATCACCTCCCTCCTGAAAGTCACTGAGTCAGGGACTGCCTGTCAGCACTTCCTGCCTTGCTTTGTGCTTGGTGTCGATGGATCCTTCAGAAACCATTACTGTCTGTCTAACAGTCTTTAATTCTCACAGGAGAATTACAGTATATTTTCCTATTCTCTTGACTTTTTTGGGGGGAGAGGTGTCAGAAAAATAAAAAATTCCCAAGATATTTTGGGAAGGAATTCCTGGATGGAAACTGGCAGGAGGTGATAGACCATCAATAAAAAGGAATTCTTTCTTTCTACAGCGTTGGCGAGTCTCACCTTGAATCTAGGTGCTGTTAGAAATCTAACACGAGACTAAATTGAGTCTGGCCCTGAGAAGCAAACACATCTAGATGTATCCAGAGGCTGGTAGGGTGGCCTGCCAGAGGCCTTTTTTTTTTTTTTGGTATCATTTTGTTACACTTTTAAAAATTATTTTACTTAAATTTTTAATTGTGGCTAAATATACACATATGAAATTTTCCATTTTAACAAATTTTAAATGTCTGTTCAGTGGCATAAGTACATTCACAGTACTTCACAACCATCACCACCGTCCTTCTCCAGGACTCTTCTCATATCATAAAATTGAAAATCTCTACCCACTAAATCTAACTCCTCCTTCACCTCTC
Source organism: Graphiurus murinus (assembly GCA_004027655.1). NCBI lineage: Eukaryota > Metazoa > Chordata > Mammalia > Rodentia > Gliridae > Graphiurus > Graphiurus murinus. The sequence continues at coordinate 17,380 of PVLC010027983.1, forward strand.
CTCTCAGCCCACCTTCCTTCCTTCCTTTTTCATATTGGGAATTAAAGCCAAGGGCATTCTACCCTGAGCTATACCCCCAGTCTTATTTATTTTTTATTTTGCTAAACTGCTGAGAGTCTTGTTAAGTTGCTGAGGCTGGCCTCTAACTTGCAATCCTCCTGTCTCAGCCTCCCAAGTACTGGGATTACAGGCTTGTGTCACCATGCCTGGCTGTCCATTCTACTCTCTGGGTACTGCACAGATGTGGAATCAGACAGTATTTGTCCTTTTATGTCTGGCTGGTTTCACTTAGCATCATATCCTTAAGGCCTACCCAGGTTACAGCAGGTATCAGCTGAGGGCCGTTTTTTAAGGGACTTGATATACTTGGGAAGGATGTTTCTCTGGAAGGCAGGCACCTGCACCTTGGCATTCGGAGTGTTGGATGCTTCTGAGTGCAGAGTACATGTGCTGGGTATAGAAATGCCAGGAGGCTCCATTTGTTCTCATTTCCCTCAAAGGTTTGAGATGAGACTAGCAGCAGTTTGGGTCATTAGAAAAAGTCTACAGGAATCCTGAAAGACTTACAGGATAAGACTGTAAAGCACCTGGTGACCCTGGACCATGATCTTGGTGTAACATCTCACAGAAGAGCCGGTGGCCATCAAAGACTCTGCAAAACAGTTTACCAGGTTCCACCTTTAAGTGTAGTTTTTCAGTTTGAGTCAGTTTCAGTGCAGGTGGCATGGTTTCTCACATCTCACTCTATTAGGACTGGTAGCAGAGATGCTGAACACGTGTGAGTGAGATCTCGGGGAAGAGTTTCCAGGACTGACAGCGTGATCAACGAGTATGAGGCGATGGTTGAGAGATCAGGTGGAAAGCTTGCATATGGTCTAATTTCCTTAAGCAGTTTTTGTGAGGCATTCATCAATGTTATTCCTCTCTGTGAACCCTTCAGGCTTCATCAAGCTGAAGAGCAAAGTGACCCGTGGAGGTGACACAGGATAAGCCAGTGTATCCAGCAGTAGATGGCTCAAGCATTCGTATTCACTCCTGCCAACGAGCAGCAAATATCCCCCCAGCGCAGCTGTAACCCCCACACGTGAGGAGGCAGGAAAGAGTAAAGTAGTTAAGCCCTGTGGGGCAGCAGGTAGCTGCTTTTAACTCTCCCTGCAGTGAGGGAAGGGGGCGGGGAGGGAGGAAAGTTTCATAGCGGGAGACAAGGCATAATCATAGAAAAAATGACTTCTGTAGAGCGGGGGAGCCTTTCGGGCTGCACTTGGAATTACAGGCCATTATACCGTCCGAGGATGCTCAGAGGCCTCGAGCACAAGGGCCGGCCATGGTCCTCTGGCGTCAGGGGGAATTACCTCCACAGCATTTCTTGGTTTTGTGAAAGGCAAACAGAGACAGAAATCACTAGAACAATAAAAATGCTCTTAATGCTTTTGAGGCAGAAAGCAGGTAGAGTAGATTTGAGCCACTGCAGATAGCGGCCGGGAGCACTTTGAAACCAGAAAGCAAATGGACCATGTGGGGTGTGCAGGGGAAGCAGGGGGCGAAATCACCTCTGTGCCCAGCTGCCCAAGCAAGGCCCAGAGAGGCCATCTCCGACTCCTTCTAGTCCTCCCCGCCCCTCCAAATGGGTTGTTTTTACAATTTTGCTCTTGAGAACTAGCTTCTATGGACATTTTATACATGTTTTCTGGTGCATGCAGGCAAGGATTTCTGTAAGACAATGCCAAGTTACTTTCAAGAGTGACTGAACCAACAGAACACCAGACACAATGCATGAATCTTGGATTGGGAGGAAAAACCCATAAAACACATATTTGCAGCCAGGTGTGGTGTTGCACACCTGTCATCCCAGTACTTGGGAGGCTGAGACAAGAGAACTGTAGGTTGGAGGCCAGCCTTAGCAATTTAGCGAGACCCTGTTTCAAACTAAAAAGTAAAATAGGGCTTGGGGTGTAGCTCAGAGTTAGAAAATCCCTGGATTCAATATCCAGTGCCAAAAACAAATAAATAAACATTAGATAAATAAAATATATTTGGGACAATTGGGGAATGAATGTTGGTTGTACTGAAGGATTATCATTATCTTTAAAAACATGAACACAATTAGAGTTAAGTATGAAAATGTTCTTGCCTGATTCTTCTTTAGAGTGTTTGGAATGAAGTGCTGAGATAGCTACGGTTCCTGTTCAAATAGCTCAGGAGAAGAGTGTATTTGGAGAGAGGGAGAGGGAGAGGGAGAAGGAGAGGGAGGGGGGGAGAGAGAGGGAGAGAGAGAAGAAAAGAGGGAAAGGAGAAGAGGAGAGAGGGAGAAAGCAAAAGGAATAAAATGTTGGTGGAGCACTTGTGCATGTCAGAAAAATCATCTCAGGAGAAAAAAAATGTGAAAGAAAATAAATGATGGAACCAGCTAGGGTCTAGTTAGGTAAACTGAACCCACTCTAGGTATTTCAAGCAGAGGGCATTTAATACCAGCTATTGGCCTTATTTAGTTATTTATTGATTTACTTGGTACTAGGGATTGAACCCAGGGGCATTCTACCTCCAAGCCACACCCCCAGCCCTTTTTATTTTTAGACAGGGTTCTCACTAGGTTGCTGAGAGTCTCGCTACATTGCCGAGGCTGTCCTGGAATCTGCAATTCTCCTGTCTCAGCCTCCCAAGTACGGGGGTTATAGGCATGTGCCGCCATGCCCAGCTGTTGGGTAAAAAAACATATAATATGAGGTCTATCTTCTCAACATATTTTTAAGTGTACAGCATGGAATTATTAACTACAAGCACAGTACTGCACATAGATCCGTCTTGGGGACGCGCTTTCTTCTCCGTTGGGCTCCATTTCATTTAAAGGGGCCTATCCTGTCCGTTGGGCCATTAGGCCCCTGTGTCTTCTCCCTAAACACATTCCTCCTGGGCGACCTCACCATAGCACTATTTCTAATGGCAAGAGTGTGACTTTGAAGCAAGGGAGGGGTCCAACAGCACAGGGTTGTTTAAAGAGGGGTTATTTTAAAAGTGGAATACTCTGCATCCTTTGATGAAAATGCCACTGTACGAGTACATTTATTAACAAAGAAAGGTGTTCATGGTATTACTTAGTTAATAAGCCATGTTATTATATCGCATGCCTAATGGGACCCTATTCGTATAAAACATAGAGAAACATACAATGACATTTGAATGAACATTCACCAAAAATATTAACAGTATTTATTTCTGGGTGGTGGAATGATGTGTGGCTCAGGTATTAGCTCTGCTTGTCAGCAACTTCTAGATTTTCTTCAAGGAACATGAATTTCTAGTGTAACGGAAAGGAAATGCATACTGTAAAAAAAAAAAAAAATTCTGTTAGGGAATAAATCCCAGTCAGCCAGTTGACTGCATAAAACTGTGGATGAAGAACCAACGGTGCCCTCGGGAGCAGGGTTAGCATTGCTGTGTGTGTGTATGTATGCATGCGTGTATGTGTGCATGTGTGAGTGTGCATGCATTGAACCCAGCAGTACTATACCTCTGAGCTACACCCCCAGCACCTTTAAAAAGAAAATCTTTTGAAACAGGGTCTAAGTTACTACGTGCTGGCCTCAAACCTGTAGTCCTTCCATTTGAGTCTCCCTAGTACTGGGATTACAGGTGTGTGCCACCGCACCTAGCACTGTTACTTTTTTTTTTTTTTTTTTTTTTGCGGTCCTGGGGATTGAACTCAGGGGCATTCTACCTCTGAGCTATACCCCCAGCCCTATTTTTCATTCTTTATTTTGAAACAGGGTCTCACTAAGTTGCAGAGGGTCTCACTAGGTAGCTGAGGCTGGCCTCGAACCTGGATCCTCCTGTCTCAGCCTCCCAAATGCTGGAATTACAAA
>PVLC010027984.1:0-21403 GCA_004027655.1 Graphiurus murinus
GTTCATCCCACAAACGTTCTAGCACTTTCTGTATGCTGGGCATTGCTCAACTGAGGAACTGTGAAGACACTCGGATCATAGGAAACTCCATCAGGAGACGGGGACATTGACACAGCCCGAGAGATCTGCTTCTGGTCCTGGCTTTGCAAAAACCGGCCATGTGTCCAGCCCCTTGGAGGCACTAGCCTCTCAGCCTCAGTCTTCCAGGGTGAGCTAACAGGGTTGAAAATGAATTCTAAGTGTGCTGTTTCAGTTTTTGTTTTCTGCCTCCAAATTATTCCTCTCCTCTGAAATTCCGCTCTCTAGATCCAAATACTCCCTGGAAATTGCCACCTAGTTAAGTTGTAAACACTTCGATTGAACATACCCCAAGCCAACAGTCTAATCTTACACTCCTTGATCCCAATTTCACCCCAAAGTTTCCTCTACCTCCTACAGTGACCTTCTTAAACAAGGGTAGCACTGTCTGCCAGGAGACTAAACCAGAGAGCCAAAGGCCACAGGATAGAGGCCACTTTCCTTCCCACCCCACATCCAATCAGTCCTGAGTCCTCCACATCCACTATGAAAGGGCTCTCCAGGGGGCCTCCCTCTCTGCCACCCGAGTGCCATTTCTTTAGCTAAGACCATTACTTTTTTGAATCAGCTCTAGTTCTATCTAAATCTCTTCTGCACTCTGGCCAGAGTAATCTTTCCAAAGCAAAAATATGACTGGATCACAAGCATCTTGTGTTCATGCCAAAGGCTGAGAGGTTGAGATAGAGGGAGGGAGTTAAAGAGAAAGCCTAAAGTTATGACCACAGCAGTTCCTAATGATGTAGGACAGAAGAAATAAGTAGGTAGAAAGGAGACAGACTGGAAGGAAAAGTAAAATATACCTTTAATGTAAGAACCTGAAACTGAAGCACTTCAGCCTCTACTCCACAAACCAGTTCTCTTTTCCGGGCCTGACTCTCCCAAATTCCTGGGAAATCTGTAGATGCTAGAGTTAACTAAAGGAAACTATAATTGCCCTGTGCATTGATAACAAGATAGGTACAATATTTTGAGAAACGTATAATTTAAGACACTCTCCAGCTTATCTGTCAATCAGCTAATGAGGAACCCAATCAGCCTGAGGACTCTAAGGTTGACCAGACCACCAGACTACCAGAAAGCGCCTCAGGACTACTGGACTGAGATCATCCTCACATACCTCATTCTAGCCCAGCCCTCATTAAAGTCCCCTATAAGAAAAGAGCCCTGAACTCCCCAATATGTCTTTCTCATCTTGAGGTGGCCCGCATTCTCTCTTGAATGTGTATTTCTTCCTTTTCCCCCAAATAAACCTCTGTCCATGTCTCTGACTGGCACTTGCTGAAATTCCTTTCCATCATGTTAGCCAAGGACCTTGCAGACCCTGAGTTTCTGAGCTGAGGACTCACCCCAACGTAAGAAGACAGGAAAGGCTAAAGGAAGTCAGGAGTCTAAAAGTGGGCTGGGTCTGTAGCTCAGTGGTAGAGCACTTGCCCATTGCCTAGCATGTGTTAAGGCCCTGGGATCAAGCCCTATCACCCATCACACACACACACACACACACACACACACACACACACACACACACACGCAGTGAAAGGAGTCCTAATGATAAGTGATCCAGATATGGGGCATAGAGCCCAAGCAAGGATCTTTTAGAACAAAAGCCAACAGTTATTTAACTCTCTAGGCCCTGAGTTGCTCCTCTGTGAATTGGGGATATTAGCTGTAAAGGTAGACCTGGTGCAGAATTCTGGGAAAGAACTGTCCAGCTGGAAAGTTCTCCCCTCCTATCACCTACCACACCTGGGTGAGCAAAGTGAACTGAGTACCCAGGCTTTTCTTTCTTTCTTTCTTTCTTTTTTTTTACTGGAGCTTGAACCCAGGGACATTCTACCTCTGAGCTATACTCCTTACACTTTTTACTTTTTATTTGGAAACAGGGTCTCGCTAAGTTGCTGAACACTTCCTTTAGTTGCTGAGACTGGCTTTGAACCTGTGATTCTTCTGTCTCAGACTATTCCAGGCAGGCGTGGTAGCTGAAACTCTAATATCTACAACCCTAATTCCTGCATATCTTTCTCTGTATGGAAATGTTACCTGATAAAACATTCGATGGTTGGTGATGAAATGTGTCACTCCTCCCAAAATGATTCTGTCATTAAAGTGGTCCCAGAGCCACCATGCTGTAGACCAGTTATACTACAGGCAGCTCTTATATTCTAAACCAGGCTGCGACCAGCTTTGGTTTGTGTTCGTGGTTAGTGCTGGGTCAGTGGATGGAGAGGAGAGTGCTTCTTGTTTTCTACCAATGGCTGCGCCTGAAGTTCCTCCCCCAGCACCCCTCTCTCTCTCTCTGTCTCCAGTGACTCGTTGGAACTCTACCCTGCCACTCTCGAGCCCACACCCTTCCCTCTTGCCCGGCCTCACTAGAGTCAGCTCAGCTCATCCGGGTGGCAGCAGCTCAAGGATCCCTCGCCCTGCATTCCATAGAGGACCCTGTGCATCTCCAAGGACCACTGGATGGTGTGGTAGAGCTGTCTCTGCCTCTCAGGGAAGGACTTGGAGGATGAGGGGCCAGCATTTCTCAGAGAGAAAGAAATCAGTCCTGTTCCCATCAGTCTTTGCTGGGAAAGTGCTCAGTGGAGCCACTAAAGAGAAACCCCGGATTCCCAGACCTGAGCTTTGCAGGAGGGAAGGTCAAGGCTGACGGTGGTTATCCGGGTTCCCCAGGGTACTTCACAAAGCACTGTCATATCGGCCACTCTGTGCAAGAAGGTGAATTGGGGTGACAGAGGCAGGTTTTGGTGCACAGCGAAGGTCTGAGGCCAGTGACTCAGCGGCCACTGTCCCCGGTTCCTGAAATCTGCTCCTTCCTAGAAGGAGGATGACATGGGCATTTCCCTCTCTCTAGCAACCCATGCCAATAAGAAGCAAGCTTGCAGACCTCATGGCTAAGGGGTACCAGGATGCACCCTGCATTGCCAAGAATGCTTCTGAAAGTGCCAGGAAGGAAGAACTCAGAGGCAGGCCAGGCAGGATCCCCTACGTTGGCTCTAGAAGGATGGTGGGAGGCATTTGGAGAAAGTCTTCAGGGGACAGATGTCCATGGTGTCTCAGCCCCAGACCGCAATTCTCTAAGCTGAGGCTGAATGTCAGAGAAGGCTGCTGGAGGAGGCTGGTGAGGGCCTTGGACAGGCAAACTCCATCCCACAGATGTGATATGGGCCAGCATTTCTGGCCCTCCTGGTCCACATCCATCATCTGGAAGGTAACTGGTTGGCATGGAAACCAGGGTGAAGATGCTGGGTAAAGCCACCTCCCAGCCGGGTTTCCTCCCCCACAGCCCCACAGCAGGCTGTCTGGCCCACTGATGCACGCAGTCCCGTGTCATGCACCTGCCCATGGGCTTCCTCAGTCCTCCCGCTCAGGCGACCCCAGCGTGGTTTTCCCTGTGCTTCCCCAGCTGGGTTTAGACTCTGCAACTAGGTCTCCTAGGAGATGTTTCAAGTTTGGGGGAATTTTGTATTTTCATTTTGTTTTGGGTTTTTTTTTTTTTTCTCCCTTTGTGTATCCAGATAAATGTGCTGGTCACGAGCCCCATGTGGGCGGCTGGGTTGACCTGCACCTCAGTGACTCCACCTTCTAGGGCCACCTTTGTCTTGGGGGACGCTGGGCAGAGATTGAGAAGAAGACGGCCCTCGGCTGGAAAGCCAAGATGTTCAGGGAGCATTCTGGCCCCAAACACTGGCAGACAGGTCATTTTGCTACCCTTAGCCATAAAGGGTCAGGAGAGAGAGACACAAGTCTTAGAAACACTTTATGCCTTCTAATTTAAGAATAGGAGAGGGCCTCTTTGCAAAACCCGTCTAGGTTGCATGGGAAGGCTGTTATTATTTTTTTGGTACTAGGGATTGAATCTAGGGACATTCTACGTCTGAGCTACACCCCCTGAAACAGGGTCTCGCTAAGTTGCTGAGGGTCTTGCTGAATTGCTGAGACTGGCCTGGAATCGGCCATACTCTGGTCTCAGCCTCCCAAGTACTGGGATTACAGGCATGCACCCCTGCACCCTGATGATGAAGGCTGTTTTCCACAGAGGTATGGCTCACTCTCAGGGCTCTACCTGGCCAGAAGGAAGGAGGTGGTGCTGTGCTGAGGAGGGTGGAGCTGGACAGGAGGAATGGGGCTCCCACTCCAGTGCCTCATCTGTGTCAGTCCCTCCTAAACCATCTCTGACCCCACTCATTTACCAAGTGTTACATCTCACTGGACAGGAAATCCCTTCAAATCAATGCCCAGAATTAGCCTGAAGTGTCTGCAAAGGAGAAAAATGGGGAACGGAGTGGAGCTGCCACATGGTGAGGCTAGAGAAGGGTTAAATCTGCAGAGAGGAAGGGTGAAGGAATGGCGGCGCGAGGGAGTGCCTGTCTTGGGAGAAAGGGGCTTCATGTCAGTACCAGGGAGCTCCCGTCCAGAATCTGTGGGACTCCAGGAGAGCTGGGAAGATCAGATCAGTCCCCATTTGTAATATGGGTTCGTAGTAAGACCTCCACTGAGGCTCTCCAAGTATGAAATTATATTGCCCTAAAAGAGCACAGCATGGTCTTGTCTCATTAAAGGTTTATTTGTTTGTTGTACTGGGGATTGAAACTAGGGCATTCTTCCTCCAAGCTATACTCCCAGCTCTATTTTTAATTCTTATTTTGAAACAGGGTCTTGCCGGGCATGGTGGCGCACGCTTGTAATCCCAGCATTCGGGAGGCTGAGACCGGAGGATCCGGGTTCGCAGCCAGCCTCAGCTACCTAGTGAGGCCCTCCGCAACTTAGTGAGACTCGGTTTCAAAATAAAGAATAAAAAAATAGGGCTTGGGGTATAGCTCGGAGGTAGAATTCCCCTGAGTTCAATCCCCAGTACCACAAAAAAAAAAAAAAAAAAAAGAAAGAAAGAAAAGAAAAGAAACAGGGTCTCGCTAAATGTATGAGTCTCATTACTTGCTGAGACTGTCCTCCAACCTGCGATCCTCCTGCCTCAGCCTCCCAAGTACTGGGTGACAGGTGTGCCACTGTGCCTGACAACAGCTGGCTCTTAGGAGTTGGCATGCATCAGGTGTGTAGTTGGGTCTTAGGGGGAAGGAAGGAAGGAAGGAAACAATGAAGGAAAAGAGCCAGTTCACCTCTGTGACCAGCTCTCACAACCCTAGTGCCTTGGGGGGGCCAGGAGGAGAGAGACTGGCCTGTCGGCATAGACTGCAAATACTAGCCTGGCCTCCCAGTCTCCCCCTGTGCTTCCACGGTGGCATCCTCCACTGGCTCTGTTCTTCCAGCAGACTTTCTTCCACCAGTTCTAGCTCCTTTTCTACAGAAAGTTAGGCACAAGCTCTAAAATATAGGCAGCTCTGCAAAGCACAGCACAGGCCAGGCACGGTGGTGCATGTCTGTAATCCCAGTGCTTGGAAGGCTGAGACAGGAGGATTGCAGGTTTGAGGCCAGCCTCAGCAACTTAGGGAGACTCTCAGCAACCTAGCGAGACCCTGTGTCAACATAAAGTAAAATAAAAAGAGCCAGAAGTGTAGCTCAGTAATAGAGAGCCCCTAGGTTCAATCCTCAGTACCACCACCAAAAAAAACAAACAAAAAAAACCCCAAAAGCACAGCCCAGGGCTCACCTACTTGGTCCTGCCACATTCTACCCAGCAGGGGAATCAGATTTCTGCCAATGACCTGCACGTGCTCACCCCATTTCTCTGTGATGTGACACTAGGACCCAAATGCATGCATGAGAACAAAGCAGAAGTAAGGGGCCTATCATCTGGACGGGTCAGCTGTCCAAATTCAGCTTCGAATTACCAAATGTGTGGGTTGGTCTAACCGAAGTGCTGAGGGCCACGGCTGCTGAGAGAACTGCTCAGAGGTGCCGAGCGTGACAAGGCTTCCTGGAACCGGCTGAGGAAAGGAGGAGGAAGCTCATTCTGCCCCACACCAGGGTTTGGCTGAAGTGACTTCATGGACCCTTTCCCAGCTCCAGTGGTGTAAGCGCCTGACTCGTTCGTGTTTCTTGAGAATAACAAAGTGGTTTAAAGCTTGAAGGAGATGAGCAACCCTTGAGACTTGCAGAAAAAGCCCCAGCAAGACAGGAAGCTGGTCGGTTCCTGAGGCGTGAACTAGACAGCGCCGCCAGACGGAGCCTGCTTCTGCCCTGCTGCCCCAGCGGCCGCCGGGCTCCTACCAGACCTCTTAGCTGATGGATCCCGAGGGGCTCCTCTGCGTGAGTCTCCTGCTGTTTCTGTCCTTGGCTTTTGGGCAGAGCTGGGGAGCAGGTGAGTGTCCATCTGTTTAAGAGTTTGGGTCCTGTGATTAGCTGCCAGGAATGAGCACAGCCTCTTGGATGGGGCGCTAACTCGGGGCTGGAGACTGTGGCTGGGCTGCCTCTTCTTTGGGGACTACTCTGAGTTTCAACTGCCTCTTTCAGAGGGGAAGGAGCATCAAGAGTTCCTTAGGTCCCAAGGCTCAGCCTCACCAATCTTTTCTTCCAAGGAGACTAGGAGCTGTAAACAAAGGCACCTGCTACTGTCCTGAGCATCCTCTCAGGCCGAGAGACTGGGGCTGAGCTCTGGATGAGTGGCTGGTTCTATATGGCTGCCCTTCTAGCAAAGGCCCAGGCTTGTAGGACTGAGCTGGAGAGAGGGTGCTCCAGGAGAAACTCTGCCCTACCCCCTGGAAGGGACACACACACACACACACACACACACACACACACACACACACACACACACACACACGGTAACATGGGCTGGTGGAAAGCAAAGTGCAGAGCAGGCAGAGGGTAGAAGTGAAAGCCCTGGGCTTTGGCTGAGCACACAAGGTAGCCACAGTGTGGTCAGGCTGGCGGCTGCTGCTTGGATCAGAAGGCTCCAAGACAGTACGAGGGGGAGAGGTCGGGACTTCTGGAGCCCAGGGGTTACAGATGTGGGAAATGCAAATTAGGAGTCTGGGGAGGTAGACTCTGCTCCTCTCTCTGACTCTCTTCCTCCCAAGGCCAGTAGTTTTCTGTTTATTGGGATCAGGGCTATGAGAGTGGGTGTTTGAGAAAGAAAGAGCACAGCAAGAAGTGGGCTTTGGGAGCACCTTGCGACAGGGTGAGACCCTCGTCCTACTGACAGGCCTGGTGACTGGGAGGCAGCACTCGGGAAGCGGGGAAGTCGTGAGGCCTAGGGTGTTTCAGGCTTGGGGTTTTCAAGACTGCAAATCCATTATGGACTTTTCCAGGAAAAGCCCCAAGATGTTCCAGGGATGTGCGGGTGCCGCACATGGCATCTGTCTCTGGCCAGGCTCTCAGATGAAGAGGCCACGCCCAGCCCCGCTCTCCCTCGCAGTCAGCAGGCCCGGGTCTCTTACTTTCCGCAGACTAGGAGAGGAAGAAATGGACTCGACTTGGCTTTCTGAGCCACCTCGAGGGGTCACAGGGGAAGCCCAGCCTTCTTGTTGCACCCCATTTGGATCCACCATGGGGCTACTTCCTGGAGACCATGAGGGGCTATGGGACTGAACTGTGGCTGGAGCTTTCTGTGTCTGCACTGTCTCCTCTCCTGGCTGGTCTTACCCGTGGCAGTTTGGCCAATCCTCTTATGGATCTGGAAGTCACAGGTTAGAGAGACAGAACCCAGCCTCTGAAGATGCATTAATTAGCGGCCTCTCCTTCTTTGCTCTCCATTTTCTTTTCTTTTTCCCCCCTTTGTTTTTGTACTAGGGGTTGAACCCAGGGACATTCTACCTCTGAACCACACCCCCAGCCCTATTTTATTATTATTTTGAAACAAGGTCTCACTAAGTTACTGAGGGTCTTGCTAAGCTTCTGAGGCTGGCTTCGAACCTGTGATTCTCCTATCCCAGCCTTCCAAGTACTGGGATTACAGGCATGTACCACTACACCCAGCTTTTACATTTCATTTTCTAAATATATTTGAAAAATTTTCAGTGTTTTTATTTTGAAATACACATCCCTTTGTGAAACCCCAATAAAAACCACATGGAAATACTTCGCAGGTGAGACAGTTCAGTCATGACAGATTTACTCAACCAAGAGGCTCAATTCTTGTAAAATCAGCACCCTCTTGCCCTCTGGTTTCCACATGGCTCAATTTCCAATTCCTGGTTCAGAACCATAAAAAGATCAAAAAGTCTACATGTCCCTTTCCCCAGAAAAGTGGCTCATCCTTGCCATCATAGTCTTTGTCTTAGAGCAGCTTTAGGTTCATAGAGAACTGAGCGGAAGGCATGGAGCCCTGCATTCCCTTCCCCGCTGCCCCAGGGCCTGCGTTCAGCCCACTGCGGGTTCCTCTCCTTCTCCTGAGGGGAGAGGTGTGGCCAGTGCCCTGCTCCAGACTTGCCCTGAGCCCTTGTGTCCCCAGCCCATCCTACCCCAAGGTCTTGATGCAGGCATTCCTATTTCTCAAAGGCTTCCATATTGTGGATGGTGCCTTCCCCAGCACTGGACTAGAAATCAGGACATCAGAGCTATTTGGTTTTATCCATCATTTGACTTTGGACAATTCCATTCAGTGAAAATCTGTTAAGGACACATGATATGGAAGGTGCCTTGTGAGGCTGAGCCTCTGCCCAGCCCCTGACACAGTGTCAGACATATAAGCACCAATCCACAGATGTTTGATGAATGAATAGTAGTATAGACTGCATACCTGCTGTATACCAAGGACTGTTCTAAGTGCTTTATGTGTTCCAGTCATTTAATCTCACAATGACCCTATGAGATTTGTATTTGTTGGGGAACTGGGGATCAAACCCAGGAGCACTCTACCTCTGAGTTACACTCCCAGTCCTTTTTTTATTTTTTATTTTGAAATAGGGGCTGGCTAAGTTATCTAGACTGGCCTTGAACCTGTGGTTCTCTTGTCTTAGCCTTCCAAGTACTGAGATTACAGGTGTGTACCACCATGTCTAGCTAGCTAAAATCTTTTATTTTTTTGTGATGCTGGGGATCAAACCCAGGGACTTTTGCATGCTAATCAAGTGTTCTACCACTGAGCTACATTCCCAGCTCACTGAAACATATGAGTTGAATGGAATCAAATCAAGATGGATTATAGAAATTTTCAAAAGGTGAGAGGCGTGGATGGAACCATAGGAGAATGCAGAAGGTGTGTAACGATCGTTGACCTGGGATCCGGATATGGATAGAGGCTGTCTGCATCATACAAGTTTTCAGTGGACTAGTTTTTTTTCTTTTTTGGGGGGAAGCATATCATGTGTGCAATTACATAACCTCAACAAGGAGCTGGGTATGGTGGTACACATCTATAATCCTAGTACTTGGTAGGCTGAGACAGGAGGATCGCAGGTTTGAGGCCAGGTTCAGCAACTTAGGGAGACCCTGTTTCAAAATAAAAAAAACAAAATAGGGCTGGGTATCTAGCTTAGAGGTAGAATGCCCCTGGGTTCAATCCGTAGTACCACAATAAACAAACAAACAAACAAATAAATAAAAAGCAACCTTAGACAAATTATCTTTTATTTCTGGGCCTAAATTTGCCATAAGAACTGTAGGGCCAGTGAGTCCTGTCTGCTTTCTACCTGGGGAAAAAGAAATAATGCTGTAACAAGATGCTAAAAGCCCATGTGAAATACCAGGGCCAAAAAAAAGTTACCATTAGGGAGAACCCCAATTCTACCTAATTATCACTGAGTTATCATTCAGTAGAATACCATTGTGTGAAGGTGGCTAAACCTGACAGACTTCAGGCCTGTCACTCTGCCTTTGAAGTGGAATTAACCTTGGAGGAACATGATGGGTGTTGACAGCTGTAATGTTTCCTGCAGACCCTTGGTAAACAGGGCTGAGTCACAGGCCCCTGGAAAAGGCTCATCAGGCAGGAGGATGCCCCAGGAGCCAGCACTTTTCTTGAAGGGTTTAGGCCCACTTTAAAGCCCCACTTATTTTTCCACTTGTGCAGGGCGGGGGTGGCCGCGCAAAGGTGTCATCTCTCTTCAAGTGGCTTGTGGGGTGTTCAGAACTTGTCCCCATGAAGGTCTGATTCCACTCCTGTGTGTAAAACCACTCAGCCTGCCCTTCTCACTTGCCCTTCCCTCTTCTTTTCCGCCATCTCCTCTTCTTTTCTTTTTTGGCTACTCCTTTTCTCATTCTATCACCCCTCCTTCCCTCTTCCCCCACCGATTCCATATTCCAAAAGCAACCATGGCATGACGAGTCTCCTGGGTCGGGTAATGGGGAGGGGAGCCCGGAGACATGTGGAAGGGTAAAGGGTTATTGTCTTAGAATGAGCATTTTCCATACCGATTGGTCTTAAAAAGCCAGCAGTATGCCAGGTGCGCTGGTGCATGCCTATAATCCCAGCGACTTGGGAAGCAGGAGCTGGAGGATCGAAGGTTAGAGCCAGTCTGGGCAACTTAGCAAGACCCTGTCTCAATAGAAAATATAAAAGGGGCTAGAGGTGTAGTTTGGTGGAAGAGCGCTACTGGGTTCAATCCCTGAAAGTGGGGGAAAAAATCAACAGTACGATAGCAATTCTTAATTATTTTTTAAATCTCAGATTCCTATGAAAGACAACAGTTATGGAAGTGGTCCAAGAAAAATGTACATACGCTCATCTACACAACTTTTTGTACACAAGCTCAGGGGGTCCATACTTTCATGTATGACCCTCAATTTCCTCTCATTCCTTTACATACAGAACTTTAGGCTCAGGGCTCAAGAGGCCCTTTGTGTGTAACCACCAGATAAAACATATTATCTAGAGTCAGGCATTCCTAAGTGTCGCCCTGTGCTTCCCAATGTATCCATGTAAAAAAACAAGAACCAAACAACTACAATAGCATTCTTCATCTAATCAAGCAATCACGGTATACACTCTCTTTTAAAGGTTAATATACTTATACTAGCAATATTTAAAAGAAGAAAAGCCTAATTGTCTATCTCATGTAACAATTATGCATGAAAGCCATGCTAATCTTGGTTTCAGCTCAGGCAGACTGCCTGTTCTTTTTTCATAATCACTGATCTCTAGTTAATATTAGCTGGGTCCTTTCTGGACACTGTGGAGATTTCCAGGCCTTTGGGTATCAGGAACATTTTTACCAGTTTGCCCAATTTTCCAACAGCTCATGGTAACCACAGCCATTCATGGAGGGATCTCTTCTAGGTAGACACATCACTGAAGTAGATGGTTCTATTTTATTCTTCTGACATCCTTATCAACTAGAACAATCTCTGCCCTGTCTTAGTCACGGGCTCTTTTTATGAAAACTCCCTTATGGTTAAACCCAGTTACATGTCGGGCAAAGCTAAACAAGAGATCTGGCAGGTGATACTGTTTTCAGCGTGGGTAAACTGAAAAGGTATTTATTAAAAGCCTCCTATGTGCCAGGCACTGTCACAAGTCTGAGGGCCAAAGCAACATCAGAATGAAGTTCTTCCACTGTGGGGGCTTGTGTGCAAGTGGGGGAGACAAAAGATGCAATAAACAAATGTAGACTCCACCATCGAGCCAGTGTGGCTGCAGTGTAGCCTAGGAGATCGAGCAGGAGGCAGGACTGGGGCAGTACTGGGGACCAGGCATGTGGAGGCTTTGAAGCTGGTTCAGTCAAAGGTGGTGACCTTTATTTTATGAGTATTAGAAAGCTCTGGAAATTTAAAAACAAGAAAGAGGAAAAAATGGAACACTCCATCCATTGTGCAGATGGTGGGGAACATCTGGAAGACAGCAGGGTTCCCAGGTCGATGGTGGCAGAAGGTGCCAGGTTAACTTTGAAGTTAAAGCCAGGTTAACTTTGAAGTTAAAGCCAACAGGATTTCTTATGAGACGGAATGTGCTGTAAGAGAGGAAGAAAGGAAGGAGTCGAGGGTGATTCCAACACCTTGTCCTGAAAAGCTGAGTCATTTGTAATGTTTGCCAAAGGAACCATGGAATCGAGAGTCATTTGCTAAGTTTGAGGTGCCTTTGGACCTCCAAGTATTGATCTGTGTAGGCAGTAATGAATACAAAGAAGGAACTGTGCCTGGAATCCCAGTATTTGGGAGGTTGAGACCGGAGGACCTCAGATTTGAGGCCAGCTTCAGCAACATAGCAAGATACTCAGCAACTTAGTGAGATCTTGTTTCAAAATAAAAAATAAAATAGGGCTAGGGTGTCACTCAGAGGCAGAATGTCCTTGGGTTCAATCCCTACTACAAAAAAAAAAAAAAAAAAGTACAGAGAAGGGTTTGGCTGAGAGAGATCAACAGTAATAATAGTAATGACGTAGGATAGAAGAAATAAAATATTAGGTAGAAAGGAGATAAATTGGGAAGAAAAAGGGAACTATAGCTTGTTTGTTTTTGTTTTTGTGGTACTGGGGATTGAACCCAGAGAGATTCTACCTTCAAACTACACCCTCAACCTGATTTTTATTTCTTGTCTGGAAACAGGGTCTCGCAAGAGTCTCACTACTTGCTGAGGCTGTCCTCAAACCTGCAATCCTCCTGTCTCAGCCTCCCAGGTACAGAGATTACAGGTGTGCACCACCACACCGGCTGAAAAATATAGTTGTAAAATCTAGAAACTTCATAATCCTTAGCTTCACTTTACAGAGCCTGCTCTTTCTTAGGCAAAAGTCCTTAATGGGTCATACTTTTAAATATAATAGCAGATCTGGCTTGTCTTTTTCTTAGGCAAAAGTCTTCAATAGGCCTGGCCTATACACTTTTAATAATAGGAGCCAAGCCGGGCGTGGTGGCGCACGCTTGTAATCCCAGCATTCAGGAGGCTGAGACCGGAGGATATGGGTTCTCGGCCAGCCTCAGCTACCTAGTGAGGCATTCCACAACTTAGTGAGACCCTGTTTCAAAACATAAAGAATAAAAAAAAAAAAATAGGGCTGGGGGTATAGCTGGGAGATAGAATACCCCTGAGTTCAACCCCCAGTACTGAAAATAAATAAATTAATTAATTAATTAATTAATAATAATAATAATAGTAGTAGCCATCTGGCCTGTCCTTTACTTGGGTCCACATTAGGCCTGGTCTAAACTTTTTAATCATAATGGCCTTGCTTCACACTTGAAATTCCTGAGGAAGTTTCACCTTTGTCAAGCCCAGCTTCAGCTTCATGCCTCAACTCCCTGGGATTCTTGACAAGAAAAAAAAAAAAAAAATCTCAAAGGAAGTCTCACGTTTGTCAAGCCCTGCACCCCATCTTCATGCCTCAAATTCCTGGGAGGAAAAAATCCCCAAAGTCTCACATTTTGTCAAGCCCAGCACCTACCAATGAAATGGTGAGAATCTGAAAATTCAAAGAAAGGAGCCGACCATCCCATTACCCATTCCCGCCATGTGCCCCTAGCCACTCCCCTCTCTTGGTCCCCTCTGAGGAAAGGATCGCAAAGATCGCAGGGCCTCTCATGCTATGGAGGTGGCCCGCATTCTCCCTTGAACGTGTGTCCCCACTTTCCCTGAATAAAACCTCTGTCTTTGTCTCTGACTGGCGGGTGCTGAAATTCTTTCCACCACAGAAGCTAGGGCCCTGAGGTCCTGAGGTGAGTTTTCCTTCCTCAAACCTGGGAGCTCTTTAGGAGTCTCCACAGAATTGTTTTCCTGTGAAAGTAGGATAGCCATTTTTTGTTTGACATTGCAAAACTATGCCAAGTTGTGTTTGGGGAATGAGAAACTGGATGAGAGTGTTCTGGGGAGAGAAGTCTAAGCACTGAGCCCTGGAATGCGTCCATGTTTGGAGGTCTGGAAGAGCAGAAGGTTCCCACCAAGGAAACGGAGAAGGCTGAGCCTGGGAACCAGAAGGGAAGTCGGGAGAGCGTGGTGTGCCTGGCCAGAAGAGGAGAGGGACCTGTGTCCAGTGCTCCCAAGATGCGAGGCCGAGGAGGCCGAGCACGACTCCTGGAACACATGACTCCTGGAACACAGCGGTTCTGGAGAGCAGGAGGAAGAACACCTGTTTGGAGCAGATACAGGGAAAATGAGTCAGAAATGGAAGCAGAAATGTAAACACACATTAAAGAACCTTCAACCAAGGACAAGAGAGAAGTAGGGAAAGTTGGGATGGATCTGGGGCTAGGGGGGAGGGATTTTTTGTGTGTGTGGTAATGGGAATTCTACCTCTGAGCTATACCCCCAGCCCTATTTTATTTTTAGTTTGAAACAGGGTCTTGCTAGGTTGATGAGAGTCTCACTACTTGTTCTCAAAACTGTGATCCTCCCTGTCTCAGGCTCCTAAGTACTAGGATCATAGGCATGTGCCACCACGCCCAGCTTGGGGAAGGGATTGGGAGATAAGGGCACCTGCTTGTGCTGATGGAAAGAATCCAAAGACCACTGATCACACAAGGGGTGGGGCCATGGCAAAGCAAATACTCCAGGAGGGACAGGCTGGCCTCCCGTGTGACACAGCCACCCCTGCAGGAGGCTGGTGGGTTTGGAGTGGTAACAAATGGAAGTTCTGTGTTTCTTCTACCCCCTCTCCGCCCCCAGTCAGACAAAAAGCAAGGTCATGGGCTGAGAGAAGAGAGAGAGAGGCAGTTTGTGGGTTCCTCAGAAAGGAGATGTTAAGTCATCAGCAGTAGGATACATTATAGTGGTTTGAAAGGTTTGGGGGTTTTTTGTGCCTTTTTTTTTTTTTTCCTGCTGTCAGTTCAGCTTTTTTTGAAAAAGAGAAATAAAAGAATATGGGACCCTCAGTCTGATTAGTGATCTCAGGGATTTTTGGAGAGGTGGGATGCCAATTGAACACAGGACCCGCTCCCACCCTGACCTACGCCCAACCTGAGCCCGCGTCCTTCAGGCTTCTGTTTCCCTTGGCGCCTGGCTTGCCGTGCTGCTTCCTTGGGAGACAGGGCCAGTTATCACCAGTCATGCCCACTTAGACCCAGTGGTGGCAAAACCCTGGTAGAGGATTAGACCTGGATTCTAGGCCTGACTCTGCCACTTATCCATGTGATTTTAGGGAAGTCATTCCCTTATCTGTGTTTAAAGTGCCTTGGCTATAAATCTGAGTTAATTTATTTTTAAACAATTTTGGGGACTGGGAATTGAACCCAGAGGCACTCTACCACTGAACTACACCCCCAGCCCTTTTTGTTTTATTTTGAGACAGGTTTCTCATTAAGCTGAAGAGGCCCAGGCTGGCCTTGAACTTATGATTCTCCTGCCTCAGCCTCCCAAGTCTCTGGGATGACAGTTATGGGCTTATAAATCTGAGTGGATAGAAACTTAGTGTTCTGTTCATCTACACAGCTTTATCCTGATTAACTTTAAGATCTCCACTGAGATTTTTGAAATATCAAGAATATAGTGGGGACCCTCATGACAGTCCTTGTAGCCCACGATGGTTCCTGATCTTTGGCATGCCCTGGCTCCAGTAGGCCTGCCTCCTGAAGGACTCTCTTCTCCTCCTTCCCGCAGGCGGGGGTGTGATGAACTGCCCAAAGTTTGTCGGGCAGCTGGGAAGCGACGTGCTGCTGCCCCTGACCGGTGAGCAGAAAAGAAAGAGCTCCAACAAGAGCATCCACATCCTGGTCACCATGGCGAAGCTGCCGGACAGCAGTCTCAAGAAAAAAGTGGTGTCCCTCAACCCCTCCGAAGGGGGCTCCCCGAGCTACCTGGAGGAGGGCCATCACTTTCATCTGGAAGACCTGAGCCTGGGGATCCTGGGGAGCAGGAGGGAGAACGAGGGATGGTACTTCATGAACCTGGAGGAAAACATCTCGGTCCAGCAATTCTGTGTGCAGCTTGTACTGTATGGTAATGATGGCAGCCACGCTGGAGGGTCAGAACTGTCCCCTGGCAAGGAAGTTAGGCCTCTGTCCCAAGCAAAGGGCGTTCAGAATCGGAAGTAGCTTGAAAGAGCCACTAGTCCAGGGGGCATTGAAACTGCGCTCATGGGAATGCTTTAGGGGTTGCTATTCCCACCCACCCCCAAATAGCACATCAGTGGTAGCTGATCAGCTTTAGTTACCTTTACCCATGTCCAGAGGAAGGGCTAGCTGCCTGTGCACCAGAAGGCCCAAAGCCCCAAGAGCCTTGGCTTGCAAATAAGATTTTATTTGAAAAAAAAATAAAATAAAAATCGGGCTGGGGATGCAGCACAGAGCAGAGCACTTGCCTAGCAAGCATGAGGCCCTGAGTTTGATCCCAATATAGGAAAAGAAAAGGAAGGAAGGGAAGGAAGGAAGGAACAAAGGGAAGAAGGGAGGAGGAAGGAGAAAAATATTTTTCCTGATTTTTTTTTTTTTGGTGATGGTATTGAGGATTGAACCCAGGAGCATTCTACTGCCAAGATACACCCTCAGCCCTATTTCATTTTTTATTTTGAAACAGCATCTCACTACATTGCTGAGGGCTTTGCTAAATTGCTGAGGCTACTCTCAAATCTGTGATCCTCCTGTCTCAGCCTCCCAAGTTCTGTGATTACAGGCAAGTGCCACCTTGCCTGGCTTTTCTCCTGATTTTTAAAAAGCTTGAATATCACTGATCAAACCCAACATCTCTTTTATAGAGGCAGAAACCGATATCCTCAGAAGTGTTTGCCCATGCTTCCCCAAGCAGGTGTAGGTGGTTCCAAAGTAGGGGTTCTGGGGAGAGAGAGCTGAAATTCCACCCACACGCCATGGTGAGCGCCATGGAGTCACACGTACGTGGCAGAAGAAGCAGCAGAGCAGGGGACTAAAATCCAATTTCTTCTCCATTCCATCCCAAGATGGTCTTGGAAATGGTGTCGTGGGTGGGGAGGGAGAGATGGTGCAGGATCATAGCTCCCTACTCAAAATAGATCACTTGGAGACCCCCCCCCCCTGCTCTGCTGCCAGCAAGGAGGAAAGTGCCATTAGACTATATTTTGTTTTAACAAAAAGGTCAAGTGAGAATTCCAGGGGTTTCATTTCAATGGTGACTGTCTTCTTCCTCCTCCTCCTGACAGAGCAGGTCTCCACTCCAGAGATTACAGTGCTAAACAGAACCCAAGAGAACGAGACCTGCAGGCTAATTCTAGCCTGCTTGACGGAGAAGGGGGACCAGGTGGCTTACAGCTGGAGTGAGGAGCAGGGCACCCTCCTGCAGAGCCCACCCAATGGTTCCCACCTCCTGCACCTTCACCTCGGCCCCCAGCATGCCAACAGCACCTTCATCTGCACTGCGAGCAACCCTGTAGGCAACCGCTCCCAGGCCTTCAGTCCCTGGCACAGGTGCACTTCCAGTTCCTCAGGTGAGCACAGGTGCCGCATTAATGCGCGTGGGCTCAGTCGCTCTGCCTCCACAGCCAGGGCCTTCTCGTTGGCACCACACATTTATATTTGCTCTGTAGTTTGCAGAAGCCTCCACTGTACTAGAGTGTGTGCTCTCTGTGGCTAGGTTCACAGTGGAAAGATCCAGGTCTCCGAGGTGTGATCCTTCCTCTCTGCCTCCTGCCCCTGCTCCAGCCTGCAGGACGGCTCGGTGAGGGAGTGCGGGCCCTGACTCCAGGTCCATGTTCTGATAATGGCAAGACATTTTGAATCTATCGATAAGTATCTATGTATCACCTATGCTGTAGGAAATGGGAAACAGATGTGCCTCCTGGCTCTGATCTTCAGCAATGCATTGCAAAGATGAAATATGTGCTCAAACAATGAGACCCAGGATAGAATGAAGGGCCTCATCTTAAGGGATGACTTGTACAGCTCATAGTTAGAGGGCTTGGGAGTCAGAGAGAAGTGGACTAAGCTCTGGACTGTGGAATTCAGGGAATAATAACACATTGTATAGCAATTTCTTATTGGCAAGACACTTTCAACTGTGTAATCTCTTTTGACTCATAATAACCTCTCCAGATGGGTGTTACTTAAAGTCTGGAGCATTTGAACACCTGCCTCATGCTTCTTCAACTTGTAAACAGTGAAGTTAGCACCAGGGTTCAATCCCCAGTACAACAAAAAGGAGGGGGGATCGGGGTAGGGGAGAAGCATAAGAAACAGAAACTAGTTGGGGGCTATGGGGATGTCTTTGCTGTAACCCAACTAGAGATGATGCGGCTGGGCCAGAGCAGGGACTGTTGGTTTACAAAGACTTCTTTCATGGTGTGTGCAAAGGGAAATCTCAGGTCTGCAGGTTTAATAGAGGTTGCCAGATAATAGGTCAGGACCATGATTGGCTTTCACTAATGAAAAGTCTATCTATTCATTCTAATTAGTTAATACTAACTAACTCACTAACTGATTCATGAATGAAAAAGTTGTGCATGGTGTGATGAGACCAGATGTGATGTAAAGTCAGCTCCATTTATTCATTCTAATTAGTTAATACTAACTCACTAATTGATTCGTGAATGAAAAAGTTGTTCATGGTGCAATGAGACCAGATGTGATGTGATGTCAGCTCTGTCTTTTGACAGACTGAAACTAAATCATGCAAAACATATTTGCACCTTGAAAAAATTGTAAGGACATTTGCTCAGGCTCTCAGTCATCGATCCATCCATCCTTGTTCCTATCACCACTTCAGTAGAAAACACTCTAATGTCTATCAAAATGAAGCATCTTTGGTGTGTGTGTGTGTGTGTGTGTGTGTGTGTGTGTGTGTGTGTGCGTGTGTGTAGGAGGATCTGGCTTGAACTCAGGGGAATTCGACCACTGAGCCACACCCCAGCCCTTTCTATTTTTTATTTTGAAAGAGAGTCTTGCTAAGTTTCTGAGGCTGGCCTCGAACTTGCAATCATCCTGTCTCAGCCTCCCTAATACTGGGGTTCTAGGTGTGCACAATGGCGCCTGGCTAAAATGAAGCATCTTCATCACAAAGTCTAAATTCTCGGGTACTACAAATTCCTCTGCCCAGGATATGTGAAGCATGGCAATATGGCTCAACAGGGGACGATGTGTGACTTTCTGCTATCTGTAGTCACCATGTTTTGAAATAGTTATGTCTGGCCCTACGACAGTTGATACAAAACCTTAAATTATTCAACTAAAAGGAAATGCCCCTGGAAAGCCTCTAGAAAGGGACAATCTTCTAGGAGATTAGCCGGATGCTAGCTTGGCAAGATGTTAGCTCAGTAGAAGGAAAGCTGATACAATCTGGATGGGATCTGTGCTATGATGAATTTTTCCAGAAGCTGCAGATGTTCCAGAAATGTTTCCTCTGGTGGTCTCAGACCTTAGTGTATGGTTCCTGAGCATCCTTCCCCCACCCCCAGTTGTGAGTAGAAGCTGCCACCATCAAAGGTACCTCTTGGGCAGGCATAGTGGAGCATGCCTGTAATCCCAATACAGGTTCAAGGACAGCCTTGGCAATTTAGCGAGACCCTCAGCAACTTAACAAGACCTTGTTTCAAAATAAAAAAACAAAACAAAACAAAGAAAGGCTGGGGATGGAGCTCTTCCGTAGAACACCCCTGGATCCAATCCTCAGTGCCACAAAAAGAAAAGAAAAAAAAAAACTCTTGAAGATGTTGGCTTCTTTAAGGAGATGGGCTCCCATGAGGCAGCTTTGCTGGCAAACCACATGAAAGGCAGGAAAGAGATCCGGGACTCTCAGACCGTTACCCAGCGTCTCAGTATCTCCCAGGTGAACTACATTTCCTTCTCAGATTCTTTGGTTTGTTTGTTTTCTTATCGCCCTTTAAAACTAAGTGTCGAGGAGAGAACAGCTCTTGGGTTTCTGTGACAACAGACTTTTAGAGACAAAAAAAAAAAGGGCTCTGACATTTTCATCTGAGGTGTGTCTATGTGCCAAATTATCTCATTGAAACCACAGCCAACAGAGCCAAGCACTGTGGATCGGAGTCTCAGGCAACCGACTCTTCAAAGGCCAGCCTGCATGGCCTCCTTGAAGAAGCTCCCAGGGAAGAAGTTACAAACCCTTATGAGTGGAGGGCCTGTGGAGCCCAGGACAGCTTTTGCCTGGTTTCTGAGACTCTCCATCCTGGGGGCCTCCTAGATAACTGAGTGAAAAGAGGAGGGGCCGGGTGCCACCTGTGGCCCACTGAAGACAGACCTATGCCTTCTTCCTGGCTGCACTCTCCGCTTTTTATTATCTTATACTAGGGATTGAACTCGGAGGAATTCCACCTCTGAGCTACATTCCCAGCCCTATTTTATTTTTTATTTTGAAACAGGGTCTTGCTAAATTGCAGAGGCTGGCCTCGAACTTCCTACCATCTCAGCCTCCCAAGTACTGGATTATTAAACATGTGCCTCATGGGCCATTGCTCCTTCCCTTCCACTCCTGCCTCAGGGTCTTCAGAAAGTGACTTTGCATTCTTTCTGAGACCTTATATTTAGCACTCCGATTATTATTATTATTGTTGTTATTTTGGTGGTGATACTTGGATTGAACCCAGGAGCACTCCATCACCGAGCTACATTCCCAGCTCTTTTTATTTTTCATTTTGAGACCCGGTCTTGCCAAGTTGTTGAGGCTGGCCTCAAATTTAAAATGTTCCTGCCTTAGCCTCTCAAGTACTGGGATTACAGGTATGTACCACCACACATGGCTCACATTCTGATAATTCTTAATAAGAAGGTACATTACAGCCACCTCTCAGACCCATTCACCTGCCCTCTAATTTAACTCAAGTTCATCAAGTATATATGGAGTGTCCCCTGTCCTATATTGTATCAGATGGAATCAGGGTACAAATAAAGAATAAAGTAGAGGGACAGCTCTTATGGAATTTCAATCTAGGGGTGTGTGTGTGTGTGTGTGTGTGTGTGTGTGTGTGTGTGTGTGTTACTGGGGATTGAATCTAGGAGCATTCTACCTTTGAGCTACAGCCCCAACCCTATGTTATTTTATTTTTTCTTTTGAAACAGGGTCTTGCTAGGTTGCTGAGGTTCTCACTAAATTGCTGAGGCTGGCCTTGAATTTGATATCTTCCTGTCTCAGCTTTCTAAGTACTGGGATTACAGGCATGCATTACCATATTGGGCTTATTTTTAATTTTGAAACAGGGCCTTACTAAGTTGCTGAGGCTAGCTTGGGACCTGTGTGATCCTCCTGTTTCAACCTTCAAGTATTGGGATTATAGGTATACTACATACCTGCTTCTACGTGGTATTTCTATACTGTACTAGGTGAAAAATATCATATTAGAGAACTTCATACTAGAATTCCTCTTGGGAAAGGAACAGTATTTATTTAGGGTAGTGCTTCAATAGATGCTAGAAGGCAGAAAGTGAGACCCGGGAAGAATCCAGTAAGTGTTGGAAGGCTCTGTGTGAGAGCAGGGGAGATGGTGCGAGTACAAAATAGGACGAGAAAGTGAAGAAGGTTGCCTGGTTCTCATTAGAAAGTGTTCCCGTGAGCTGGGCGTGGTGGCGCACGCTTGTAATCCCAGCATTTGGGAGGCTGAGACCGGAGGATCCCGGTTCGTGGCCAGCCTCAGCTACTTAGTGAGGC
>PVLC010027985.1:0-20877 GCA_004027655.1 Graphiurus murinus
ATTGGCTATCATGCTCAACTGGAAGAATTATTTTGATAAAACACAACACAGTCTCTACAGTAGGAAATATTTCTCTTTCAGTTACTAGGGACTGCCCATATACTTCTGGGACTGGAGACTAGGAACACTATCTCACATGCTCCACTGAAAGATGAATTCTTATTATCTAATAATAGTGGGAAAGACTGCTAGGTTCAAGAGTGTGAGGACAAGGAAACCTTCTGCTTCTGCCCTTTGCCCTATTCCTGCTACACAGCACTACGGATGGGTATGGTCATCAGGAGCTACAGCCCTTTGGAAGTACCAAGGTTTTCAGCAGTGGTGGCTCCAGTTGCCCCACAGCTGCCTGAGGTTCTTGTATCCTAAGCAGAGCAGGTAGTAAACTCCTGGCATCTGGATGTCATGAAATGCAAGGCTTTGGGAGGAGACCAAGTGTTTGCCGAACATGATTATCAAATCAGTAATAATGACTTCAGCACCATGAGGTTGGCTGGCTATGACTTACTGTGTAATCAACCTCAAGGATCTAACCTTTCGGTTCAAAACCCACCCAGAAGACAAAATAGCTTCTGATAGCTTATCTTCTGCAGACATAGGAGTAAGAAAATTGGACAATCAGATACCAAAGTTAAACTTGAATGTTTGGCCATTGAAATATTTACCTAGTATACCTTCTTCTAGGTGTCTTTGGTGACAATTAGTGCATTTTCTGGGAAATGGCAGGACCCTGAGAGTAGGCATGCAAGTGTTTGGGTAGATTCTGGTAAATCTGAGCATCTTGGTATACTAACTTCCCCTATGATTCCCACAGAAACACTTTTCTCCCTTTCCTGAGAATAGATTTTCCTTGACTAAAGATTCTGTGTTTCAGTTATATTTACCAAATTAAAAACAGCCCCTAAAATTAGTAATTTGAAACTACTGAGATTTATCATTTTTCATGATTTCTTGGGATGGCAGTCTGGGAAGTTCAGCTGGTCTTGACAGAGAGGCCACGATGTTCCTGTGATGATTCGCGTGAAGCACAGAGAGGCCGCGATGTTCCTGTGATGATTCGCGTGAAGCTGAAGGGTCAGGGATGGCCTCATTGACATACTTAGCAGTTCATGTAGAATGCTGTTTTGGGAAAAAGCGTTCTGTATGTGGTCTCTCATTTAGATGGGGTTAAAATGATGGTCTCAGTTTCCCAAGAGAATAAGAGTGGAAGTTGTAAGGCTCCTTAAGGCCTAGGCTATAGATTAACAAGGCTAATTCTGCTACCTACATTATATTTTCCAAAACAAGACACAATGCCAGTCCAGGTTTCAGGGGAACATTTAGAACTTTTCTACACTAAAACTAATAGGCAAATAAAGGGGATGTTATATGCTACAAGGAAGACTTAATTGGGAGGGGATGTTGGAGACTCAGGGAATTCTTTGGGGCAATTCTTTTTACTTCCACTCCCACAATGGTAGACTAAACAATCCAATAAAAGCAAACTGCCTTAATTTGTCTCTCTTTTGGAAAAATTGGAGAGAGAGTATTAGTATTTGATTTTACCAAGGGTAGTTTGTAACCTGTTAGGTGGAAGCATGACCTTTTCGTTGTTCTTGTATTGTGTATAAAATTTCAATATAGAAGTAGAAAGATAAATTGGTTTACATTGGATAGAAGTACATGTGTGTTAGCAAGTGGCAAAAGGGGTGAATCGTGCTAGATACATTTCTATTGTACCTCAGTCCTACACCCATCCTTTTGTACCCTACTCTGAACTTTTACAGCTAGGAGTCATCAAACTACATCTTCTAGACCTCCTTGCAAGTTTGCTTTCATATATGCCCAGGTAATGTGGGGTCTAGCAGGTAATTTGAAGGCTAGATTTGAGAATCTTTTTAGCTCATCTGCTATGGCAGTTGCTGTTAATAGCTGGTAATTGCTACTATTGCTGCAGTATAGATGGGAAAAGCTAACCAAGAATGAACCTACCATATGATCCAGCAATACCACTTCTGGGTACCTACCCAAAAGAATGGAAACCAAACTATCAGACTGACGTATGTGTATCTATGTTTATAGCTGCACAATTCACAATAGCCAAACTATGGAACCAGCCAACATGTCCATCGACAGATGAATGGATTACAAAACTATGGGATATGTACACAATGGAATTTTACTCAGCTATAAAGAAGAACAAAATCATGTCATTTGCAGGAAAATGGAGGGACCTGGAAAGCATTATGCTAAGTGAGATTAGTCAGTCACAAAAAGTAAAAAATCAGATGCTTTCCCTACTTTGCAGAAGCTAGGGAGAAAGTGGTTTCATAAGAGGGACTCTAGATGAAAAAGGAGAAACCTTAGAAGAGCAAATAAGGTAACCTATCTGAAGGTGATGGGAGAGGCGGAGAAGGAAACACCCTTAATGCACATCATGTACATTCACAAACATCAAAGTCAATCACTAAACTGAATATGACAAGGGGGGCAAGGAGGAAATGGGGTGGGAATTGGGGAAGGGTTAAATGAGAATTGTGTGCATATATGCCTCTACTAGCTTGTAACTCATAAAGCTGTATGGTTACAATGCACCAATAAAATTTTTTTTAAAAGTAATTTTTTGAAATATAAAACTCAGCCATATAGACAGGGTTTCTTTTAGATAAAATTTCTTTTAGGCCAATTATATTTTATATGCTTTTATTGGTGCATTGCAGTCTCACATCATAATGCAGTTCATAGTAAAGGTGACATACATGCACACAGCACTTGGTGAGCTTTCCTCCAGCTCCCTCCCCAACCCCTCTTCTCTATAGGAGATACTGAGGTTGGCATTGGTATTCTCATAGATGTCTATAATGTCATTGGAAATATTTCTTTCATTAATTCTCCACTGTATTCTCTTAAAAAAAAAAAAGTAAGTGCATACCGATATATGAAATAACTGTCACCAGAAAGCAAACAGATACTAAAAATTTATAGTGCTTATGAGACCCATCAGTCCCCTAAGAACAGTCACAGTTACTGTTTTACCACAAAGAGAAATGATGTGGCACAGAGTAAGGCTTTAAAGAAGAGTTGAAAGTATGACACATTCCTGAGAAGATAATGAAAAACAGATTCCACAGGATAGGAAACAAAAAGATATGGAAAACAGAACCCGAGACCAGGTTGTAGAAGTTATTTTGCACTCAGATATTTCTGTGCTCAACATGGAAAGGTGTGGATTGAAGAATAGAGTGGACAAAAGAATGAAAGATCTAATTCATGGGAGAAATAGAATTAGAAAGTTAGAAAGAAATTTACATATTAGTGCCAGGGAGAATCTTTATAGTGGACTCAGAAGCAACACAAATAAATTGGGATGATTTAAGCCAATGATTATTTTTATATTTTATTAGAGTGGAAGGTTTCTTTTCCAAAATTCCATTATACTTTTTGAAGAAAAAATGACTAAGATTTTACTTATGTAAATAACAATTAAAATATTTATGGTACTCATAACCTGAAGCAATTGTTTTGATATTGTAACAAGTAATGTTTTAGATTAAATAAATGTACTAATATGATGCTTTAAACAAGCAAACTGTTGGGGATTCAGTATCAGAGTTGAGTAGAAGTCAAATATCATATTTGATATAAGTGCTAGCCATCTGTAATCCCAAGTTCCTTTTTCTGAAAATTTGTTGCAGATGCAGAATACAGAGCAGCTTGTGATTCTTAAATAATTGCAGCCTATTCTATAAGCTCAAACAAATAAGGCTTTTGATTTAAAATTGTTTAATTTCAAAGAGATCAGTATAGAAAACAGATTAGAAACATAGAAGAAGTGGCTTTCAAAAAGAAGCTCTATTCAGCTCCAGAGCAGAGCAATGGCAGTTCTCAAAAGATGGCTTCATGATGTGAACCAGAATCAAAGACATGGCTATATTCCTTTGAATTTAAGTGAGCTTTTAAATCAGAGGGTGAGTGTATCAAAAACTATTCTTTGTGAAGGGTTGAATATGAGCCAATGCTAATTTTATATCTCTACTCTCTCAGGAAACTTACTAATGGTTAGAGTGAAAAGAAAATGAAACTCTCTTTATACTTTAAAATAAAAATTCTTTCCAACCAAAAATGTTTTATTGTGGAACTCGTGTTTCCCTGCCAAGCTATCTTAGTTCAGAAGAATAATAGCAATAATCACAGCAACAACTGACAATATTTACTGAGTGTGTACTATGTGCCAGGTACTCTTTTTAAGAATTTTGCATGTATTAATTTACTTCTCAAAACAACACTGAGTAATTATCTTTACCTTACCAAAAAAAAAATGGAGCATTGAACATATATCCTAGAAATTCTTGAGCTATATTCTTTTGACAATTTATTGCCAGAAAATGTAGTTTCCATTCTTCAGAATTAGAATGATGAGATATGTAAAAAATAATTTGATATGCCTAAGATGATGAGATATGTAAAAAATAATTTGATATGCCTAAGATGATGAGATATGTAAAAAATAATTTGATATGCCTCTAAAAGCTATTTGTACATTAGGACAATTAAACTAAGAAATGAAAGAAAATCTAAATCGCAGGAAGAAATATATGTATGCATGTATGGAGATATATATATATATATGTATAGTATATAGAAGTATATACATATATATGAAATTAATTTCAGGAAAATGTTTCTTTCATATAAATTGGCCTTTCACAGACAGTTAGATTTGTTATGTGCCAGTAAAAGGCTTTCAATAACACTGCAAGAAGAGAAGCAGAAAGCAAATCTAAGTCATAAAAATATAATTTAGCCAAATTAAATATACCATGAGAATAAAAATTATGTTTATCCTTTGACATTAAATTTCCTGTTTCTAAGCATCCATGGCAAAAAATGTGAATCAAGGATAATATCTTTCTACCTAAAGCAAGTGAAATCATAAAAAATAAATTATCTTCTAGTTTTTACCCTCAAAGGAAATATTTTTAGGGATATGTATTTCAGATTGTTACCATGAGTAAGGACAACTTGTCTGTCATACTTAAGCCATAGCCTGCTCTTCTATCTCCAAAACTCAACATGGCAGAATCTTCACTACAGGAAACTGAGGAGAAGACATACTATTACCCAAATCAAGCACTTTGACCTCTTGGCAGCATTTGACACTGCTTATATTGCCTCTTTGAAAGTCATTTGCTTTCTTTTTTAAAATCTTCTATTATTATCTTTCAAATTCTTTGCTTTCCCATTCCTTTTGGCCTGTTACTTCTCAAATATTTAAAGGTTTTTATTGATCATCTCCCTCCATAAAATGATTAAGACTATGGGATGTTAATGACACAGTGAGTGTAACTGGCACTTGTAGACTTTTTTATGAGAATATAGAATTGGCCTTCAATCTGAATTTTTATGTTATGCTATTGAGCCATTGGATACAATAAACTGTGCATTTAAACTATTTACAATTTGATAATTTATGGAATACTTAATGATATACATAGTGGCTTAGGAGAGCCAATTTGGCAGTATTTATCAAGAAACAAGTCATCAGTGGAGAACTTGGATATCAAGACACGTAGTTTCTTGAACTTTGGGGTCTATATCATCAAACAGCATTGTTTTTCTCTGTATATTGCTTCTAATTGCAGGGCACTGAATGTCCTTTGCCAGCTGAGTAGTAGTCTTTTTCATCATAACCAAGACATGTCCAGAGCTTCCTAGTCAATTTCAATTTAAACTTGACCTCCAATCTGAATTTTTATGTTATGCTATTGAGCTGTTGGATACAATAAACTGTGCATTTAAACTATTTACAATTTGATAAATTATGGAATACTTAATGATATAATCATGAAATTATCATAATCAAAATACTGAACATTTCCTCTAGTCCCCAAATTTCCTAATTCTCCTTTGCCATTTGTGTTATCTTTTACTTGCTGTGAAAACATTCCTAAGGAAAATAATCTAAAGCAGAAAAAAATCATTTTGGGCTCTTGAGTTCAGAGGTTTCTGTCTATGGTGGCTCAGCTCTATCACTGCAGGACTGTGGTGAGGCAAAACATCATGGCAGAGAGCAATCGCCCGGGGAAAGTTGCTCATCACATGGTGGCCGAGAAGAGGGAGAGAAAGTGAGGGAAGTGCCAGGGACAAGATATACTCTTCCAGGGCATACCTGCCATGACCTATTTCATCCAACTGTGTCCCATCTCCTGCACTTTCAACCATCTCTCAATAGTCCATTTAACTATGAAACTATTCAATCCCTAGTACCAAAAAAAAAAAAAAAGACGTTCCAGTTGTAGTTGAGAGATAGATGAGGTAGAGTACCCCTGAGTTCCAACCCCAGTACCAAAAAACAAACTACAAACAAGCATACATAAACTTACAAAGTGAGATATTTCTATAAATCTTCTTTAAGCAGTTACATGTGGGATTAGTAGAGTATATTTTTAAAGTTATCTAATTTTTCTTTTTCATATTGGTTCAGGTGCTGGTGAACTCTAATTCTGATATGGTGCTATTCTCATATGGAAACAGCATGTGCCTTTTTTTTTTTTTTTTTTTAAAGAAACTGCATTTCTTCTTTGGTACAACCAGAGATGTTATACCAAAGTTATGAATGTCAGGGTATTAAAATTCCTTTTTTGTTTCCACATGTAAGAACTCAAAATATTGATGGGTTTGGGATACAGTACACACAGTTTAACAATAACTCAGACTGCAGATTAAAACCAGCATAGTTTGTAAGAAAATCATTTACTATAACATAGCTCTTTCTTGCATTTTCAAGAGGGCACATTGATGGGGATTTTAAGTACCAATTCTATTAACTGTAGTGTTTTTTTTTTTTCCCCCCACAACTAATCTAGTATTCCTCTATATAGATGAATTGCTCTTTTTTGTGTCAGAATTATTTCCTTGAGTATAATTATTTTATGATTCATTCATATTGTTTCAAGTATTGGTAATTATTTTTGTATTCCTTTTTGTTTGTTTGTTTTTGTTTTGTTTTTTGCGGTACTGGGGATTGAACTCAGGGGCATTCTACCTCCGAGCTATACCCCCAGCCTTATTTTTTATTCTTTAATTTGAAACCGAGTCTCACTAAGTTGCGGAGTGCCTCACTAGGTAGCTGAGGCTGGCCGAGAACCCGGATCCTCCGGTCTCAGCCTCCCAAATGCTGGGATTACAAGCGTGCGCCACCACGCCCGGCTTATTTTTGTATTCCTTAACAGTATTTTATTCTATTGAAAAGAGATTATAAATGCAATGATTCCTGGAAGATGTTTAGGTTACTTCTAGGTTTGGGGCTTTTACAAATCATATGGCAGACATTTTTTATTTTTTATTTTTTCGGTACTGGGGATTGAACTCAGGGGCATTCTACCTTCGAGCTATACCCCCAGCCCTATTTTTTATTCTTTATTTTGAAACTGGGTCTCATTAAGTTGTGGAGTGCCTCCCTAGGTAGCTGAGGCTGGCCAGGAACCCAGATCCTCGGTCTCAGTCTCCCAAATGCTGGGATTACAAGTGTGTGTCACCATGCCCGGCTTATGGCAGACATTTGTTTATGAATATTTTTGAAGATGCATGATTTCATCTCTCTTGGATAATTTCCTAGTAGTGGAAGGCTGGGTTATATGATAAGGATATGTTTATTTTATTTTTTATAAAGTGACCAAACTTCTTCCCAAAGTGGCTATGCTCCTTTACATTACCACCAGTGGTACATGAGAGTTCCAATGGCTCTGTATCCTTACCTAAACTTGGATCAGACAGACTTTCTAAGCATCCAGTATATTGAACACATTTTAAAATATTCATTTGCTGATAGATGTTTGGGTGATTTCCAGTTTCTTTGCTATTACAAATGGATGACTATGAACACTTGTTTTCAAATCTTAGTCATGGCATATGTTTGAATGCTTTTTCATTTATAATGAGTCACAATTTAGTTTTTCTCTATAATGTTGGATCATGGCATTGTGGGTATTTTGTGGTGTTCACTCCTCTATGTTGATTTTTTTGCGAGGGGGTAGTGATTCATCTCTTTAGACTCAGATTGTTAACTTAGTCCCATCTTCTATGTGTGGTGATTCAAATCTCCATTTTATTATTTAAGTCCTTTCTGAAGTTCTTCGAGCTTGTTCCACAGTTGCATGGTTTACAGATAAATTAGAGATTTTGTTCGTATACAAAATTATGGGATGCCATTTTCTATCTTTCCTCTCTTATAAGAAGCCCTCACTTTATGGCAGCTGGTCATGGTTGTCCAGGATCCTTTACCTTCTTGTTATAGAAAGAAGTGCTAGCTTTAACAGAGTTTAACTGCCTCTGCAGCTAAATGCAAATATTTTGCATCTGCAGCCTGCTTGCAAAAGAAAATTGCAAGACAATGAGAGACTGATCCCAATCTTGTCATTTCTTCAAGTTTCACTCCACTAAACAATTTTACTTGAATACAAAGTAATTGTTTTTGTTTCTCACAGGGTTTACAGTTGTTATCAGTGGGAAGGTTGGTTTGAATGAGGGGTTATATTATCTGTTATGACTTGGGTTTAGAATGTAATCCCTAAAACTCATGTATTGAAAGCATGATCCCTAGGGCAGGGGGTTACAAGGTGGGGCATGCCTGGAGGAGGCAGGTCACTGGGGCTGTGGTCTTGGGGACTATTTATGTCCCTGGTCCTCTCCTCTTCCTCTCTCTGTTTTCCTGCGGCCATGACTGAGAATGGCTTTTTCCTACCATGTGTCCTGACTTGGAGCTGGTCAATCATGGATTGACTCTCTAAAACTGTCAGCTCAAATAAACTTTTCCACCATCAAGTTATTCTTGTCAGGTATTGTGGTCACAGCTATAAAAACAGACAAAAGACACTATCATACTGAATGACAATATTTTAAATTCAACTGTAAGATCATCCCTTCCTGTCTCTCAGGTCAGGTTAAAGTGAGGGCTGAGATACTTGACGGTGGAAGGAACCTGAGGTCTTTTTAAGAATCTTATAAGCCAGGTGTGGTGGTGCACACTTATAATCCCAGTACTTGGGAGTCTGAAATAGGAGGATCCTAGTTCACGGCCAGCCTCAGCTACTTAGTGAGGCCCCTTGCAACTTAGTGAGACTGTGTTTCAAAATAAAAGAATAAAAAATAGGGATGGGTGTGTAGTTTGGAGGTACAATACACATGGGTTCAATCCTCAGTTCTGAAGAAAAATAAAAAAAGAGTCATAAATTTTTCTCTGCTGGTAATGGTGCAAGATGGAATACTGAGGTTTTTAAAAAATATTTTATTATTCATTTAATTTCATCACTCTTTGTTGATTATTTTCTTTCTAATCATGGGTAGCTATTGATGCCCTTTAAATCTCAACAGCTGATGTGTATGTTATTCAGGCAAACTCTTTGCACTGCTCTAGTTACTAACGGGAACAGGTGCTGTCAGGGAGAGTGCTTGAGCACCTGCACATTTGCAGAGGTGCAGCTGAAAATGTGCTGATTTCCCTATCACAGAACATCTTCAAAATCAAAGAGTCAATCTTTTAGACTTTCCTCATTCACCTTGGGGATATGTGGAGAAGGAAAAGTTTCTATGTTAACAGCTCACGGCTACATTGCAATTTCTTTCTTCTCTTCCTAAGTAGTCTTTTCAGGGAAGGTTAGGATACCTCTAAATTGTCCTAACAGGAAAGTCGAACCCAGGTTTCTGTAGTTATCTGTAGATTGTGACTTAGCTCTTCCTTGTCCTGAGATTCATATTTTGGCAATGAGAAGATCCCCTCTCTAGATAACTTGTTTTATTTTAGGAGTGATAAAAAATGAAAAAAAAAAAAAAAGACATGTCATCAGAGAGAAAGGGTTAAAAAAAATGCCAGTACCTCAATGGTGTGGAAGACTACTCAACTGTTAACAAGATTGAGAAGGAAATGTATACACATAGATGAAAGGATAACCATATAGCATGATTAGTAAAATAGTAACTTATATTATAACTCATGGAGTACATTCTCATTTTTGCAAACATCATATACACTAATATTCACACATATATCCCTCTTTTCTATTTACTTGCCATGGAAATTTGGGCAAGATATAGATATTCCATCCCTCTGTGTTTCTATGATCTTGTCCATAAAACAAAAATAAATATTATCATAAGACACAATGATAATACAATTAAAAGAAAACAATACAAATGCTCTGACAGCATAATCAAGAATCAAAGAAAAATATAATTAAAATATTTCTCTAAAAAAACCTGAACACTCAAAATCATTTTACTCATATGAAATAGAATTATTTGAATTTTTGAGTAAGAGAGATATATTCACATTACCTCAGTTAATGAGAAATTGGTTTAAGCTCTCTCTCTCCCCCAGAGAAGCAAGAAAGAACAGTTGAGTCTCAATAGCTGCATGACTTCACAGGTAATGAAGCTGTAAAATTCCACTCCGGCTGCATTCAGTTCTAGCTACCTAGTAATCATGCTCTTGCCTCACCAGCAGGTGTCCGGTGCTTAGAACTCTATAGCTCTAATTATGGTGATTCAGTTACTTCTGCTTTTACTTTCATGTCTATTGCCACTTTCAGTGACCACCTACTCTCTTCCTCTTCTCTATTGCTCCACTGTATGGCTTTTGCCCACCCGTGGTTTCTGGTGATTTCTGTGGTTTTACACCTTCCATTTTCTTCCCACCCCCTTCTCTGTTTCTTTGAGTCTGCATTAATACACTTCCTGCTAAATCTCCATGTCAACATTGAATCCCCGCCCCTAAATGAGAAGATTCAATTAGTTCAGTCCCTCAGTAGGTACTGCAAAATCCCTTTGTTCACATGTCAGAGAACACATGGTTGCCCACATAAGTAAGTGGTGACAAAACCACGCTGTGACATAAAGGGCAATTTATATAAGAAATCCTTCAAAAAGTATGCAAAAGTGGCAAGTATCACATGGTTTCTGAGAAGTTCTTATGTTAATTTTATTCTTGTATTACCTGGTACAAGGCATTTTGTGTGCCCTATCCAGAAGGTCATTCTTGTGGCTCATGGAAAATTTGTTCTAATTATTTATATGAGCAAGAAAATCATTTTCACTTAGACTGACATGTGTACATATGTGAGAATACCAATGCCATTCTCAATATCATGAATGAGGAAGCAGTGGGGAAGGAGCTGGGAAAAGACACCAAGTGCTGTGTGCATGTATGTTATTATCATGATGAACTGCATGATGATGTGAGACAATAATGCACCAATTAAAGTATTGAAATTATGTTTTTACTTCTGAAAAAAATAAATTCTACTTGATTTAGTTTTCTAAGCAAAAGTCAGTGGCAAAAGTAAGTTCATTTCCTGTTAAATTCTTGCATGTGAAAAATTCAACCCCCTGCCGATAAAGACAATTTAATTGCTCAGTTAGCCATTAGGCAGTATTTAATCTCTTTGTTAATCTTAGAGCTAACAGGAGTAATTCTTCAATTAATTGAATGACAATCTACTGGACTAAATTTGAATTCAGATAAAAACACATTAAGTCTCTTTTTTCTCTTGTGAATCTCATGATTTTTAAAAACTAATTTAATTTCAAATTTGTCATCAGTTATCACTCTGACATCTTTAAATTTTGCTAACATTCATATTTCTGTGTCACACTCAATTTTTTATAAATAATTATTTCAAAATTATATTGTATATAGCCTTTGGTTCTGAACATAAATTTAAAGAGATTTTGGAGAAATGCTCATTTTTCCTTTAAGTAAAGATGACTGGCACATAACTCTATCTACATTATGAACTCAATTTCGTTTGTATTAATGGGAAGAAAGAAAATTAAAATATAGGTATAATTTGTGCTTGGGCTACTCTTTACATAACTGGATATTAAAAGTAAATTTTTCTCTGTTCAGCACTTTGAAAGAGACAATAGAGCCAAAAAGGAATGATCAATTGATTCTATATTTGCATCTTTAGGAGATAGATTTGCAAACTGAGTTCTGCTGGATCTGGCTTATCACCAGTGATGACTCATGAAAGACTGGTAGTTAGGATGCTGGGAGAAAGTGAAAATACTTTGAAAAGTTTGATGGTGTGCCCTGCACATAGAAGCAGCTTCTTCTTGCCTCAAATGAGAGGAATTTCCAAGGGATTACTCAATGACAGTGGCAAAAGACCTTAGAATTTGGGGGACACAGGGACTGCCATTTGACTCACACTTAGAGGTGAGTAAAGGTTATGTGGCTGGTGCTTCTCATGTCTGGAAAGGAAAAAAGATGTGAAGTACTGCCCTGGGTGAGTGTTGTACTTTCACTGATGTGTGCAACAGCCTACTTCCCTGGGATCCAAATGTGGACTCTGCAAGAGGGAGTCTGTTGGAAGTTACCTTATAAGAAATGCCACCAGTAAGAACTATTGGGTAGTAAAGAAAGCTCAAGGAAAGAAGCTCTGCTGGAAGGGCTGAGGAGAGGGTTCTACTGCTGCCATCAGGGAGAAGAACACACATCAGAAACATCACAGCATGCCCCTACATAAGGGACAAGGAGCTAGGTCACACAGAGGAACCAGATCCCAGATTGCAATTGATACAGCTAATTAAAAGCTTGATCTTTTCACCTACTGTTCTGGTCCAATTCTACTGGTATCAGAAACAGTGGGGAGCCAGGAAAGAAGTTATAGCAAGACAGAAGTCAGCCATGCCTGTTTCAAGACCTGCTCTCCACTGGGAGACAGGCTGGCACTGGGGGAAGGGAGCATTTCAAGAAAGATATGGATTTGGATTTTTCATTAATGCATTGGATGGAGATTTAATTACTGAATAAAAAAAAACTGTTTCTGCAAATAATACCAACCAGAAGAGTTCATAATTTCTGAAAATGGTTTTAAAAGCTTGAACTCTTTTTTTGTATTTCATTCTGTGTCCAGAAACTGAAATTAATAGAAACTTAAAAAAAAAAAGTACTCTGTACGTACAACCTAAACTAGTTATATTCAGAATCACTTACAGTGTTTGTAATTTTCTACAATGAGTAAAAGTTATAGAAGCAGAAGAAACTGTCACTGTTTAAGTGTGAAGAAGTGAGTGTACGTGTGTCAGAGGTGTATCAGTGTATCTACATGATATTAAGACAAAGGATCATTTCTGACTATTCAGTCCAAAATGTCAAAGTAGATGTTTGGCATGAGGCAGGTATAAACAACTTTGGCATTGACTGAATTTTTAACATTTCAGACAGTTATCTGAATGTCAGGGAGATCAAAATATGGAATGTGGTGACCTGAAATCTTTAGCAAAAAGGTTGTGTTTTTCACATGTTTGCATTTTATGCATTATAGATTTATTTGCTAACTAAATAATTTTCCCTTGCTTAGCTTTTCAATAATTCATAAGAAACTCATCAGGTACAGATTAAAAGTTCACAACAATTAGTTTCAAACAAATATTTCAGAACACTATAATAAGATGATGATTTTGTAATAACCAGTTACCAACATAAGAAAGCCCCATTCATAAGGTCAAAACTACAAATTAACAATCGCATATATTCTTCCCACAAACTGTGCAGTTATTCTTGCATCTTCGGTTCTACCACAAAAGCCTGCAGCTATACAGACAGTGGTGGAGAAAACAGTAGCAACACTTTAAGAAATGTATTTTCTATGAATATGAGTTGGCTGTACTCTCTAGATTTTTTCATACTTCACAGATTTGTAAAAATATTGCCACTTATAAGCTTCTCAGACCTTTCTTCCGTTACTTCCTCCATTCTGTATTTCCTTTCTCTCTCTCTCTCTCTCTCTCTCTCTCTCTTTCTATAAAAAAATTCTGAATATCTGCTAAATGTGCGCTACTATTTTAGGTGATTAGAATACAGAGAATATAGGGGTGGCTCTTTCCATGAAATATACAAAGTCTTCTGAGGAAAAATGGAATAAGATATACAATTATGATATAAGCTAATATATGTTAAAATAGGGTAAACTGACATATCTATCAAAATTAGAGCAAATTCTTTATGTTTTCTTAGAATATTGAGGATAGCTCCCTAAAAGAGGTTATTTATTGACCTTATGCTGCATACCTTTCAAATGACACTGCTTCCAGTTACAGGAAAAGCTAGACTTTGATTTTTAAAATGTTCTCATTAGCTAATTTGTATAGTCACAAATTTATTCAGCTGTTTACTTCACAAACATTTATTCAATTTTTTACTCCATAAATGTCTATTCAGTTGTTTACTCCCAACTCTAGGATAGACAAAGAGATAATAACCTGAGTTTTTATAATATTTCAATAATAATGGATTCTAAAATTTTTTGAGAGATTAGGTAATACTAAACAACAGAATTGGAAACTATAAACAGACTTATTTACATTTACAGTCAGCTTAAAATATTATAAACTCCTTAATTAAATTTAATTTTTAACACAACTCATGATAATAGTTCTTTAGCACTTCACATATATTCTGTAATTCATTTTCTTTCCTTCACAAATGAACACGTATATTTAATCCTAAGCACCTTCTAACTGAGGCTAAAGATTTGGATAAGTATAATGTTTCTATTTTTGCTTAATTTTCAGTCAGTTTATGAGGTATACTTCTTGTCAACACATTACACATTTTTATTAAAGAAAAAAGTTCACAAAATGCTAAAATAATCTCATAGATTTTGTTCTTTGGAAAAGCATGTTGGATTGAAACTGAACTTCCTGCCAGGAGGCAGCACTACTACATGTGGAAAATCAGTTCTCCCCTTCTTGGTGGATGATATTTTTCCATAGACATAAAATTATTTCTACCATTTAAGGTAAAAATGTGATTATCTGATGAATATTAATCATTATTGAATATAGAGTAGAATATATCGCTCAAACCAAAATAACTACATTCAGGTATTTTTATTGCATAGTAAGAAATAATCAGGTTATCCAAAGGTCCACCCGTCAAAAATAATATTTATTTTGATCATCTCATGAATAAAATCATATGATCTTACAATATTTCTTGTTTTAAAAGTAATAGAATAATTTAAAAATAAGCCAAAAATTATGTAATCTAGAATTCACTAAAAAGATATTTCTTTAGTGCATGCTATATAAGGGTGAGGCTACACAAGATTTTCCTGTGCCAGAGTAATGAAACAGTTCACTGCCAAGATTACATCTTCTTTACTACAGGAACAAATAGAAAGCTCCTCAGAGAGACTGGGATGAAAAGAAGCAGAAGTTGTCAGAAAGGCATACTTATAAATTAAATTAATTTAACTAAACTAACATGAATATTATTTAGACTCACCTCTCACAGGCAGCTTAAAACAATGAAAATTTCTGCACACCATTGCACATTATTGACAAATAACTGTTTACAAAAGTTCCCACTACAATAAATATTTACTGAACATCTATAGAAGGAATTAAAAATAGGTGCATGAAGGAGAATAGGTACCAATATGTGCTCTCAAAGAAGTTCAAATTCGATTGAGAAATTAGAGATAATTACAAAAGGTAACCAATGGAACATTAGGGCTGAGGATGTGGTTCAGTGGCAGAACACCTGCCCTAAATTCAATACCGAGTATCGTAAATATACTGCAGTTTTTATGCGTGCGACTATTATTTGCATTCCTACTATTAATATGAATAAAAAATTTTACTGTTCTTGAGTAATCTTGTCTACTTTCATATATATATGTAATATATATATGTAAATTTATTTATATCAGTGCTTTTTGAGGAGTAAAGAATTACTTTTTATTGAAAATGTTTCCAGAACAGATACTAAAAACAATCGAAATTTCATGCAGATGCAGCTAGGTTTTTCAATGCTTGTTACATTGCTATATTTTATCTACATTTCAATTGAAATTTAAAAGTCATAAAGTTAAGTTTAGTTCCATAATTTAGATGTACAATTACTTCAGGGAATAAAACATTTTTAAATCAACAAGTAACAAAACCTATTTTTCTCCTTTTATCAAAATTGGGTCTAGTTTACAAATGATTTGTAGTGATCATTCCTAAAAGTTGACATTATATAATTTTTTATAGTTTACAGTTTTCTGGTCGTATTTGGCTCTGCCCTAAATGCTGCTACTGGGCAGGAATAGGGTAAAAATTAATTATGAGACAGTAGCATCCTCAGAACAGTTATGGAAAGGCAGTGTGTGTGTGTGTGTGTGTGTGTATGTGTGTGTGTGTACACATATCAGTACACATATATAATATAGCTCATTTTTGAAGCCATATTATAATTTTCACTATTGAAAATATAAAAGTATTTTTAAAAAATGATCTTAGACCCATTGGAATTATTTTTCCTTCTTCTTTTTGGCTCTTTCCATCTTCTATCATTTTCCATGATAGTAATTCTTATGTTTGACCATTCCTGCAACTCTTACTGCCTTAGCTCTTTTTCCTTATGATTATCAAATTATCTTCAAGTCATACTATGATAATTTCCAAGCATATCTATCTTCCTATATTTTCAACTGCAAAAGAAATAAAGCAGTACCTCTGACTACACATTGTCCTTCCCAAATTACTGTCCCATTTGTCACTTTCCATAATGCCACTTTCTTTTTTTTATTTTTATTTTTTATAATAATTGGTGCATTGTAATCATACATCTTTGTTAGGTACAAGCTGATAAAGGCATATATATAAACATTTATCATTTAAACCCTTCCCCCATTCTCACCCATCTCCCTTGCCCTCCCTCCTCCTCTAGTTCAGTTTAGTAATTAACCTTGATATATTTGTGAAAGTACATCATGTGCATTAGGGTGTTCCCCTTTCCCCACCCCGTCTATCCCCCTCAGTTAAGTCAATTTCTTTGCTCATCTAGGGTTTCTCCTTTTCATCTGGAGACCCTCTTATGCCCCTTCTTCTCCCTATCATCCTCATATAAGGGAGAACATATGCTTTTTAACTCTTTGTGATTGACTAATCTCACTTAACATAATGTTTTCCAGTTGCATCCATTTCCCTGCAAATAACATGATTTTGTTCTTCTTTATGGCTGAGTAATATTTCACTGTGTATATATCCCATAGATTTGTAATCCATTCATCTGTCAATGGACATCTTGGCTGGTTTCATAGTTTGGCAACTCAAAGGAAGATCAATACATGGGACTGCATTAAACTGAAGAGCTTCTGTGCAGCAAAGGAAACTATCAAGAACCTCAACAGAAAGGGCAGGTCACAGGAAAGGTTGGATCCTCCTCTTTTCTCAGGTTTCAGGATGGATGCAAGCCTCAGGTGGGGGCAGGGCTTCTGGGGGTTATCTTGGTGGTGAATCTCAGGTGGGGGCAGGGCTTTTCCGGAGATTATGGTGTGGGAACAAAGAAACTTCCAAGGGGTGGAGTTGGCTTAAAACTCTCCAGATTTTTTAAAAACTATATTTTTTTCTATCCTTCCAGCGTCTCCTTCCTACCTAAATTTTTACACTTCCTATTCTACCTCATCATAATCTGTATAAATTTGGGTAAGCAAAACTCTCAATTTTCCAGGTTTAAAATGGAGTAAGTTTACCTCTATCTTTGTGCCTTTTTTTTTTTTTTTGGATGAAGGAAGCTCATAATCTTGAACTCTTGAAATAGAGTCTGAAATTCATTAAGATCACAAAGACATAATCATTAATAGATGAATGTCACATTGAAAATATTTCTAATTACTGCTTGTGTCTGGTTCCTCAGTGATCTCAGTTTGTATGCTCTGCTTACACTACATTTCTTGCAGTCCTAGGGTAAGGGTTGTAGTTGCCTAATTCTGTGGCAAAACTCTTTGGATCTTTGCCTTCTATTTGCCCTTGAAGCTCTCCTTCCATCTTGCAACTAGATCCTCATTTTTGGAATTATCTGCTATGAATTCTATTGCTGACTATCACCTGAATTATGCATCTATCTCAACCCACTATAAATTTATTTTCTACCACTACTGTTTTGATGTTCAGATCTAAGTTACTGTCAAGGTATATACATAAGTATAATCATAGATGAATCTTACCTTTATAAATATTCTCATCTAGTACATCTCTGTGTATTGCTGTATTGCAATAAATTTCAATATATGTAAAGCATATCTTAACATTTTTACTTA
This sequence comes from Graphiurus murinus, assembly GCA_004027655.1. Taxonomy (NCBI): domain Eukaryota; kingdom Metazoa; phylum Chordata; class Mammalia; order Rodentia; family Gliridae; genus Graphiurus; species Graphiurus murinus. The sequence goes on from PVLC010027985.1 coordinate 18,069, forward strand.
CAAGTGTTATGTAGATTAAATATAAATGTAATTTGTTAATATTTTGTGATCTATATTTAATGAAAAAGGCTAGAAGAAAGTATATCCAATATCATCAGTGATAAAATCTGCATAATAAAATTTAGGTTGTATTTTATTATGTTTATTATTCTCATTAATAGAAGTTATTCAATACATTTTAAAAAGCTTAAAATATGTATGTCTTTTATAATAAAGGAAATACATCTATTCATATAAGCTAATATAATTTATTAATTGTTCATTAATTTGGACTGTTAAATAAAAATATTAAGCATATTGATAGATATTATTTATTGCCTATTTATGAAAATATACCCTATGTCTGTTCTAAAATCAAACAGTGCTTAGGATACACAATGGTTGGTCATTCTATAGGAATCTTACAGGTAGAAAATATACTATTTGTATTGTTACAAATTTGAAAAGTTGAGTGCATTATAAATAGTTATAATGCACTATTTTATTGGTACATTATAATTATACATCATAATAAGATCAGAGTGATACTGTATAGAGGACTAATATCTAGAATACATAAAACAACTCAAAATATTTAATACCAAAAATAACTCCATCAAAAAATAAGCAATTGAACTGAATAGATACTTCTCAAATAAAGAAATACAAATAGTCAATATATACATGAAGAATGTTCAGCATCAATAACAATCAGGGAAATGCAAATGAAAATTACACTGAGATACCACCTAACTCCAGTTAGAATGACAATTATCAAGAATATAAACAAAAATAAATGCTGGCATGGATATGGGAAAATATGAACCCATACACTTTTGGTGATATTGTAAACTAGTACAATAACTATGGAGATCAGTATGGAGGCTCCTCAAATCTAGGAATGGAATCATAATATGACCCAGTTATTTGATTCCCCAGTATCTTTCCAGTGTATTTGTTTATTTACATGCTACCACAACCTATTTATGCTTCTTGTTACATGTGTTCCTCCAGTGATACAAGCTACTTGCTGGAAGGCATAAGGTGTTCAAATCTCCTACTGTTTCTTCAAAACAGACAGTAATGGTGATGATAGAGTTAATAATAATGCTGATACATCCATTATTATTTTCATTTTCATTAAGTCATTGACAACTATATGAGACTTCAAAGTACATCTCACTTAATTCTCATTTCAAACAAGTGGAATGCTATGATCATTTGATGGACAAGGAATATGTACACAATAAATTAATATGTCCAAGCTCATAGCTCATTAGATGGTAGATTCAAAAGGTTCTAACATAAAATAATTCAATAATACATCTACATTCTTCTAAAAATAAATATATTTCTGCTTTTAGTATACAATAAAATTCTTAAAAAACAGGGAATCCACATGTTGTACTTTGGCAGGAATGCCACACAGATAGAGACATCCATTCAACACTGGATATGAGAGAGCTTGCTTTAACCATGAAAATGTTTCATGTGCTATAAAAGTTTCTAATTACTTCTTCAGTTACCTAAAGTCAAATCCATTTCCATCTTTCATAATCCCCATAGGTATGCCCTTAGCAAACACAACTCTAACACTTCCAAAAGAGAGAATTTCCAAGGAAGAACTATAATGCTGTGTTAAGATCCCAAATACTTTAATTTCTCTCACTAAATTCAGTCTAATATTTGTCTTTGAATATGTGCTACTTGCTATAATAAATTGATCAGAAGAGACAGGAGAAAGTAACCAACAGAGCAAGAATAAGTCATTATGAAAATTAATTACTTTCCTAGCACAGTAAGGAATTTAGATACTGAGGACTGGCTCCCAATTACACTCTAAAAATCCAAGGTGTGTGTGTGTGTGTGTGTGTGTGTGTGTGTGTGTGTGTGTGTGTGTGTGTGTGTGTTTTCTATCTTAGAGAACTGTGGCAATGATTTAATGTGCTTTAATGTGTGGGAGGAAAATTTAACTTTACCCTTTCAATTCCTTAATTTCAAATTATTCATAGTTATTTTCATCTCTTTCTCATATAAGAATAATTTTAGGGTAGCAGAATTCTTGAACAAAAAATACATTTTGAGATTATTATTAAAATTAAATCAACCAAGTAAATATTGTAGAACTGAGATCTTTAAAACTTTAGGCCTTCTGATTCACAAACATGATTTACTCTTCATTGATTCAAGGCTTTTTACATTAATAAAATCTTATCAACATTCAGATCCCTCAAAATGCTCTAATATTTTATATTTTATGCAAGGATTATGCATATTATCTTTTTTCCTTGTCATTTATTATTGTTGGTATCTGCAGAAGATGTTTATTGAAAATATCCATTTGAAATAATCTTACATCCAGGCAATTTGTGGAAGTGTCTCATTACTCTTTACTTTTATGCCCACCAGATCCACTTCCATTCAGATTCTTTTATTCCTGAGGAAAGATCTATGATGATATACCCAGGCACAAGATGAAATTCAGAAAATACTAATATAAAGAGCTTATAGTCAATGAAAGGAACTTGTTCTGGTGAGTGGGAGAACATGAAAAGGAAAAAAAAAAGTGGTTGAAAGCAGTGACATTAAATATAACAAATACCCAGCCTAGAGATTTGACACATTACTATGCAATGCTTCACACATTTGCATCAAATCGCTCTACTCATCTTCATTTGTAGAATTGTGCTTGTCCTGTTTTTCTTTGCTAATATGTGTAACTGCTCCATCTCATTTGATTCATAAAGTATTGCACTTAATTTTCAGCAGAGGCTATTATTTTGAGGAATTATTGTTCCAATGAAGACTTGTCTGTAGGCATCATTAATCA
>PVLC010027986.1:0-21389 GCA_004027655.1 Graphiurus murinus
GTTAAAAGCAGGCCAGGAGGCTCGCCCAACCTACTGAGAGGTAATAACAGGGATTGTGCACCGCTCCCCACATCAAAGCCCACGTAGAACAGGTGTTTCTGCTTCTTTCCTTGAGTCTTGCTGGGAAAGTGGTATGCTTTTGTAAAATATTAAAAGCGATGTTTGGAAAACACGATCGATCGTCACCCGAAAACCGTATTTATAATGGAAACTTTAAAATCAAGAAGGCCTCAGAACAATACCATGTCAAGGGCGCTAACAGAGACATTTTGTATCTCACAAAATTTGCTTCTTAATTTGGATTTTGAAGTTATTTCCATTGCATGGATTTTATTTTTAGAGGCAAGGAGAGATGCATGCATGAACTTAGGGCTCTGTTTGGATCCGCCGGCACTATGGCAAAAGACAGTAACTTGGAGAATGAGGCCCTCATGGGCCCTTGCTTCTGTGGGATGAGGAGTTATGGGGTGCGGAGAGGAGGATCATGGGAAAGAGAAGCTTTGTGATCAGAGCCCCCTCCTCTGGAGTCACGGCAAGCTTGTGATTCAGCAATTCCCAACCTAGAAATTAGCGATGATATTGTAGTTGCTGGGAGCATTGATTATGAGCATTAACAAGCTGGGCGGGGGAGAGGGGAAGAGTCATTCGGTATTTTGGCAGATGTTGTCCCAAAATATGAACTAAAAATGGAAAGTAAGTACGAGGACACAGCGTCTGACAGAAAAACAAATCAATCAAGTTTATTGTAAGGAGTCATTCTGTTTGATATTTATGTAACATCTTCCTGCAGATGAATTCAAAGCAGTTGGCTTATAATAGGAGGTTCTGTGTTTCACTCAAGTAAAATATTAATGGACAGTGAGAGGAGAAGACCTCTGCCCTGTCCTCTAGGGTTCTGGTTATTCTGCTGTAAGGATGAATCTGATATCGGGGGCTGGACCCCTGGCCTGACTCAGCAGTGTGCAGGTTACCTGACTTTGAGTAGGATGCTCAGCTCTCTGGGCCCCAGGAAGCTCATCAGCAATATTTCCCTCTCAGGCTTGGCGTCAGCTGTGTAGTAATGTGCATGCAAATCTGTGTGCACATGTATCTTACACATGCATCTAATGCACTGAAGGTCATCCAGTTGCTAAACTGCTAAATTTGGCTGCGTTCTGCTCTCCTCTGAGAGCAGTTCCTCCTGAGAGCACAGGACAGTGCCCCCGGGAGCAGTGGGCCTGCCTGCCTGCCACTCCTTGCCCCTCCGTTCATGCTCCTCCGTGATGAGCCAGGTCACCCAGGAGCAGACGCGACCGTGGGCTTCACTGTGGCCAAACACAGCAAAGCCAAAAGGCTTGTGGGTGGTAGAATTTGGGACGCGGGCTCTCATTTCTATAGCCTGGAAATACACGAAGAGGGCACCATGCCTTCTCAGATGTATTGTGTATTCATAGCAGACCACTCAGAGGAGGTTAGGAGTCCCTGGGGTGGGGGGGGGGGACTGCCTTCAGGACAAGTCAGTGAGGCCAAGGAGCACCAAGCACCACCTGATGACTCAGGCGAAAGCAGAGCTGAGAGTTGGGTGCACCCATTCTTGACACACCTGTGTTCTTTCCGAGTTGGCTGCCATGGTCATAGGATCAGAGGCTTCCTGATGTGGGGGAGGAAAGAGGAAAGACCTTTCCAGGAGGTGCCTGCCTGCCTGGCTGCTTCAAGCCAGCAGCAATGGGAAAGAAAGGGGATAATAATGTCGCTTGTTTGCATTTTCTTTGTTTTACCCTAGAAAACTGGATTCTGTTCTCCCATTCTAAGAAAGGAGGGCTGAAGTGATTACGAACATAACCAGAGGACTGGCGAAGTACCCAACGGGAGGAAAATAAAGGGGGAATATGCCTCCAATTCTCATCTCCAATTCCACAGGCTTCCAATGGAATATTCAAGTTTGGCCTCCGTTGGACTCTCACTCTGCAAGAGGGGAACTCATGTGTACTTGCTTCTCAAAATTCTTCATGAAGTTGTTTAAACCAAAGACTCAATCTTGCCGGGCGTGGTGGCGCACGCTTGTAATCCCAGCATTCGGGAGGCTGAGACTGCAGGATCTGGGTTCGCGGCCAGCCTCAGCTACTTAGTGAGGAACTCCGCAACTTAGTGAGACTTGGTTTCAAAAAATAAAGAATAAAAAATAGGGCTGGGGGTATAGCTCAGAGGTAGAATGCCCCTGAGCTCAATCTCCAGTACCGAAAAAAAAAAAAAAAAAGACTCAATCTACTACTTGAAGCTTAGTATTGGAAAGTTTCTTAGATGTGCTATAGCTCGTGGACTTTTTATCCTTAGCAGTCCAAGAAAGGGATTCAGGGGTCTGGCGTGTGTGTGTGTGTGTGTGTGTGTGTGTGTGTGTGTGTGTGTGTGTGTGTGTGTGCACATTTGTGATATGATAGATATTCATAATTTGGAGGAATATAAAAAATTGGGGAATATTCATAGCTTTTCATTGTCCTCAGTTGGTTCCTTGACACCCAACACATGAACAGGATGTGGTGTGATGCCCCATAGGATATATTCAGGGTTATGAGAAAGATAGAGGTGTGCCCTTCAGCCTTAAACCACAAGGGGAATATCATGTTTTCTCACCTGGTGTTCTTGGTCCTCACCTGTGCTCCTTAGAGACAGAGAATCAGTACTTAATGATCTGGTGGCTCTTCAGGGGTGTGTGCTAATCACTGCTATAAATAACTCTTGGAAAAGTGTCCCAACACCCAGCTGGGGATTTGCCACCTGGGGGGCGAGAGGGATGCTTTATTGTCTAGTTCTGATATCATTAGAGATCCCATATGTTCTGAGATTCTATTTGGAGATGAGTACTTTTAAATCATAAGAAGTTCTATTTTCTGAGCTTTATTTATGAAACTCTGCCATATCATTTTCTGGCTTCAGATCCAAGCTTAGAAATAGTATATAACAAAAATATGGCTTCCATTACAGACCCCAAATTTCCGAGAAACAAAAACCTGATAAGTAGGGATACTAATGAAAGTCTTAAAAAGTTATATTTTACACTAGTATTTTTCTGACTATTCTGACAAGAGAGTATAGATTTTTAAAATCTGATTATCATCTGTTATTTAGCCATTTAGAAAGTTATACTAAAGTATTTCTGAATGAGAAAATACTGAGTGTTATATCAGTAATTGAAATTCTTTTTAATTTCAAAGGTAACCCATTTTTTTAATGTCACACTTATCTCACCTGCATTTTGTTACAATGTTCTCTGAAGTGTGGATTATAACTGAAATTGCAGATAGTACCAAATTCTTTTTTATACATACATACATATGATAAAATTTAATTTATGTAGTAAGTACAAAAGGAAATTAACAAAAATGACATAAAATAGAACAACTATAAGAACTGTAATAAAAAAATTGCCAGCACCACTACTCTCATGCTTTGGGGCCACTGTTAAGTTATTTTATTTAAGGGCTGCTTGAACACAGGCGCATTGATGCCGAGAGATCATCAATCCGATAACCACCACGCTGCTAAGTAACTCACGGGCAGGTCACATATACAGGGTGGATACACTGAGCGAGGATAATTCCCTTTGTGCCTGGGTGGGATGGATCAGAACAGCCCAAGATTTTACCAACCTACTCAAAATAGCCTTCCAATAAAAAAAAAAAAAATGAGTTGTTTATATCTGGAAATTTCTACTTAGTATTTTCAGACTGGTTGAATGGAGGCAACTGAAGAAAGCACAGAGAATGGAGGCTTCCGTAAGAGAGCCTTTGTAGCGATTGCCTTAAATATCACGCACTCGTCCTCACATTAGCAACTTAGAGAGGACTCTACAGCCTTTCCGGCAGGTGTAAGTTTATGTTGAGTCATTAACAGATAACAATGAGAGCAATGCTCCTGGCGGAATGCTTCGAGAAAGAGGCTTGCTATTTTTCTTTTGCATAATGTAAAACGACGGTAAACAGCTTGGCGTGGTGTATCGCCTCATGACATGGGAACGATTCCTGATGTTTCCAGCAGGTGGCAGCAGATATCACAAAAGCACGGAATGGTCTCAGGAATCTGTAGCTGAATTTCCCCCTTGGTCCTTCATGTGAAAGTAACATGTACGCACAAGTTAAGGATGAAATAACGATAGTATGGTGATAACATAGTCTACTGAGGTTAATAAGAGAAAAAACTATTTTTTTTGTTATTGTGGTGGTGGTGGTTCTGGGGATTAAACGCAGAGCATTCTACCTCACAGCTACTCCCAAACAGAGGCCTTTTTTATTTTTTTATTTTGAAACAGGGTCTCACTAGGTTGCTGAGAGTTTCACTACATTGTTGAAGCTGTTTTAGAAGCTGCAATCTTCCTGTCTCAGCCTTTGAAGTACTGGGACCACAGGATGAATCACCAGACCCTGCACAAAAGATAATTTTTTTCCCCAGGAAACATCGTATGCTTTCCACTGATCAAAGTATTTAATATGTGTCAGTTCATGTTTGCAACAACCTTCTGTTGATATTGTTATTGTGCCCATTTTCCAGACAAGGAAGTTGAGCCGTGGGCTTTTTTCCAGGTTTTCTCAGCAGCTAAGTGAAGTACCTAAGATTTTCAAACCCGACAGTCGGCTCCAGTGGCTAGTATTTTAACTAGTATTGTTGAATATGTAATAACTGATTGAATTAAAAGTATGAGGTAAAGTCCAGTGAGTTGTCCTCAAGGAGACCTGAATACCAAAGACAATTGAAAGATTCTGGAGGGATGATTAGGCCATTAAGGAGCCAGGCAGTAATAGAGAAGTTGATGGGTCACACTTGCCACGTCGGAGAGAAAGTGGGATTTCAAGGAGTCCTGGGTTTAAATGGTTTATATTGGAGCAGCTTGATGCATGGCAGGGCAGGTGGGAAATCAGGGCAGGAGGACCAGGAGAAACCAGGGAGCACCTCACGGTGGATCGGGAGCACTATTGAGGGACCAGTCTCCATTGTGTTCCTGGGCTTTGCCCAACTTTCTCCAAGAGAAGTCCTTTATCTTAGCTCTGTCTGTGCAAAAACTAGATTACCTAGCCCCACAATTGGGGAATGTGATAAAGTTCATGAGATATCTGTACTCAGACTTTTTTCTTTGTGTGAAATTAGGAAGAGTAGGGAAGTTTGAAGATGACCTTTTATTTGATTAAAAAAAGTTTTAGACTTTCCAAAATGTATGTACTTCTTAAAAATTTATATTAAATATATTATTTTACTTGATACACTGAAAACAGAAAAACCACACATACTTTTGGGTCATTGTATGACATTTCAATACATCTATGCATTGTGTAGTGTTTGAATGAGGTTAAAGGTATCCATCTCCACAGCATTTACCATTTCTTTGTGAAAAAAACATTCAAGACACCTTCCTCAAGCCGAGCATGGTGGCACACGCTTGTAATCTCAGCATTCGGGAGGCTGAGACTGGAGGATCCAGGTTCGCGGTCAGCCTCAGCTACCTAGTGAGGTACTCTACAACTTAGTGAGACCCAGTTTCAAAATAAAGAATAAAAAATAGGGCTGGGGGTATAGCTCGGAGGTAGAACGCCCCCCCCCCCCCAGTTCAATTCCCAGTACCGCAAACAAATAAACAAAACAAAAACAAAAACAAAATACCTTCTTCTAGACGTTTGCAATGTGTGGCACAGTACTGCTAGCCTCCTCACTGTGCAACAGACACGGATCTTCTCACTCCTCCACTAAGTCTGCAGCTTGGTGCCCACCGCCCAACTTCTCCCTGCCCCTCCGAGCCCGTCACTCTTTAGCCTCTGATAATCACCGTGCATTGTAAATATTAAACATTTACTGATTATCTCCTCAGGTCCTCTCTCCCCGAAGCCTTATCCTCACCCAGAGCTTTTGCTGTTATCTGACTGCGGCCCTTACCTCCGTCCTTCTAGGTGTTTATCTTGCGTTGGAGACTCAGAGGCGGCTCTCCTCTTCCCGGCTCCTTTCAGTAATGGTTATTGAACGAGTGTCAATATTGACCAAAGGAAAGGCGGCGTGTGTGGACAGGAGAATGTCAGAGCGGTGAGAATAAATAGCAGCTGGGTTTTAAAGCCAATAGGACGTAAAGCCTTCTCTTGCACCGCTTACTCTGCTTGTAGCTTTTTTCTGCATGTACATTCCTTTGGGAGGGAGGCCGCGCGTTCTTTAACCGTGTGCCCTCTGGGTCTTAGCTACTTAGCAGGGGTCTGAGTTGTGGAGAGAGAGCAGTGTGCAAAGTCTAGCTCAGGTGGCTCCTGGTTTATCTTGTCTGAGGCCAAGCCCTGCTCACCTCAGGTTCCCAGCCACCAGCGGCCTGAAGTCAAACTGAGACCCTTTATCTCATTCTGGGGAGGGAGGAAATGGCTACAGTGAAGAGAATAGCAAGGAGGTTCAGTTTATAGAATAAAGAATATGCTCAGGTGCTCTGCAGGCCGCTCTCAGAACCAGGAGACTACATATCCATAGACTACATAAGATAGTATGAGAGATCTGTCTGCATACAGCACAGCCGGACACAACCCAGCAAGGCCGGAACCGGAAATTGAGACAGGAAGACCAGACTTGGAGGAAGGCTGCCCGAAGTCAGCGGGGCTCAGGAGACTCGAGCTACTCCTGAGCTTCAGCGAAAGGGTAGGAAGAGGAAACCCACTCAAAGTCCACATCCTCCCACTCTGTAGAGGTAGGTGGCTCTTAACCTTGGGGGATTCAGTGTCCCTTGTCCGTAATACATATTTTACACGCTAAGATGAAAATGTGGAAATAAAAGCTACCTGTGCATATCATTTAAACCACACCAGGATGAGTGTCTTACCTGCCTTTGTTTATTTACGTGGTGCGGGGGATGAAACCCGAGGGCCTTCACATGCGAGGCGGGTGCTCTGCCACTGAGCTGCGTACACCCGCAGCCCCCGCACTGGGTGTCAATGAAGGGAAGCAGGGGAGTAGTGAGTGACTTCACATCTGTTCAGGCACAGAAGTACTTTTCATCAGCCCTCCCTGAGCAGATGAGAAGCGCCCAACTGTTGGCCGAGTCCAGCACGAGCGTCAGGACTAGGTTCTCCTGGTGCCCTGCCCTGAAATGCCAGTAGTACACCCTCTTGTTTTGACAAAACAAACCCCATCTATTTGCAAAATGCGTACCCAGGGCAGTCCTGTCACGTTGAGAGCCACTGCCTTAAATTTGTCACGTCGTCGTGGCTGAAGAAGTCCTTGTGGCCAGGGCGTTCCCATCTTCTTCGGTGGGCTCCCACTCTTTCCTTCAGGGAAAGCACAGGTCTCCTAGCAGCAGCTTAATATTGTGAGTTCAGATGTCCTCTAAAATACTGCGAATAAAAACTAAGCAAAGTGCGCTAGGAAAACCAGAAGAAAATGAGAGACTTCAGTGATACCTTCTAAGGAGAGAAATAGTTACTATATGTTAGCTACAAGATGAACTGCATAGTATATGCCTTTGACAATTTTTTTAAAAAAATTTTTCACTCTTAAATAAAGTGCTTTTGAGCTGACAAAGCCTGGACTTGCAGCTCAATACAAAACATCATTAAGAGTAGAATAATAATAATATAAAAATCACCTGAATACTCTAAAGTATTCTTCTCAAAAGCTGGAGTATAATCAAACATCTTTATCTAGCTCCTAATTAATAGGGTATGTGGGAATCTAAGGATAGCCACAAGAGGATATAGTCAGCAAAACTGAAATACAGGAAAATTCTTTTAAAATTTTTATTGTGAGATTCAAAGTGGTATGTTCATATATACACACAGTATCTCTTATACAGTTCCCTCTGCACCTCAACCTCTCCCCTGAAATATAGGAAATTTACATGAGGAGGATCTATTTTTTATTTTAATTAAGAATGATACAAATGGCGGGGGGGTTATGATAGGTTAAAAGAGACATCAACAAAATGCAACAATTGCTCCTCATTTGAATTCAAATTTAACCAAATAGAACGTTAAAATACTTTTTTCTAGATAATTGGAAACATTTGACATAGTCTTGATACCAGGCTACTCTGAGTAATTATTATTTATTTTGATGATATCATAACCGTGTTAAGAAAACATGTCTGCTAGAAAGACATGTTAACATATTTACAAACTGATAAGGTAACAGAGATTTGCCTTTAAATACTCCAGTGGATTTTTCTATATCTAGCGATGATGGACTAGATTACAGCAAATCAAACCTCCTTTGTCCTACACACAGAACATGTAGGATAAAAAATTCCCTAAGCTACATGTGAAACTTCTCCAAACACAAAAAACAAAGGACGATAACCCTGTTCAGAGGCCCCTGAATGCAGCCACAGCAGCCCAGACCTGAAAGCCCAAGACTTCTGAGAGAAAAGAAAATCACTGAGCCAAACCTGACATTCTGTATTGTATTTCCCCCGAAGCGTTGGCGATTTTTTAAAGTAAGCTGGACAAGAGGCTGAGAAACCAAGGTGGAATCTGAGCAAAGGGCAAGAGGCTGAACAGCTTCTGCTCTCTCGCAGCTCCAAGAAACGAAATTTAAAGGCAGGCCCTAAAGCCAGCTAGGATCTGGGAGGCCAATTCTAAGAGAAAGAAGGTAGGGAAAAGATGAGCGAGCTGGCAATGTGAGTCACTTTTCCACTTGAGGGATTCAGTGTGTGCTACGAGGCTGAGAGACAATCCCAGTAAGCCAGGCTTCTGTGAATCTCACAAGGCTAGAGAAATAAACAGTTTCCATCCTTCCCCTGAGCGGGAGCACTCTCCGACATCCTAGACTCCCAGTTAGGATGTCTGAAAGCCTGCAGGACCACATCATAACAAGTGTGTAATCCAGCATCAAGCACAACTTTCAAAGCCCAAATCCAAACCCTCTCTCAAAACCAGGAGCTGAAGCCTTACAGCCACTGGCTAGAGAGAAAACAAAAGCACAGCCGGGCAGGAGACAGATCCCTGGCAGAAGTGGACTGTTGATCAGAATAAGAATGTTGCTCTGTTGAGTGCTTTTCAAAAGCTAAGTTCTCACAGATTTTCTCCTATTATTTGTCCCCGCTATCTAACATTTAATCGATAATTACCAAGTATATCAAGAAGCAGAGACAAACAATAGAAGCAGAACTAAAGGTGATCCAGGTATTGGGCTTATTAAATTCTTTCCTTCCTTCCTTCCTTCCTTCCTTCCTTCCTTCCTTCCTTCCTTCCTTCCCTCCCTCCCCCCTCCCCCCTTCCTCCCTCCCTCCCTCCCTTCCTCCCTTGCTCCCTCCCTCCCCTTTTCTTTTCTTTTCTTTTCTTTTCTTTTCTTTTCTCTTCTCTTCTCTTCTCTTCTTTTCTTTGTGGTACTAAGGATGGAACTCAGGGGCATTCTACCTCTGAACTACACCCCCAGCCCTATTTTTTTATTTTGAAACAGAGTCTCACTAAGTTGCTGATGGCTGCACTAAATTACTGAGGCTGGCCTTCCATCTATGATACTCCTATTTTAGCCTCCCAATTATTGGGATTACAGGCATGCACTACCATACCCAGCTCTAAATACATTCTTAAAAATAACTGTGATTAGCCAGGTGTGGTGGCATGCGCCTGTAATCCCAGTACTTGGGAAGGCACAGACAGGAAGATAGCAGGTTCGAGGTCAGCCTCAACAACTTAAGGAGACTCTGCTTCAAAAAAAAAAAAAAAAAAAAAAAAAAAAAAGATGGGGGGGAGGGGGGAGGGGCTAGGGTATAACTCAGAGGAAGAATGCCCCTAGGTTCAATTCCTAGCACCAAAACCAAAACCAAACAAACCTGTGATTATTGGGTTCAAGAAAATCCATGATGACATGGGGAATTTTACTGAAGAATTGTAATGTACTAAAAGAGAATTCAAGCCAGACATACATCTGTAATCCTAGTATTTGGAAGTCTGAGATAGGAGGATCACAGGTTCATGACCAGAATCTCCAACTTATTGAGACTCTCAGCAACCTAGCAAGACCTTGTTTCAAAGTAAAATAGGGCTGAGAAAGTAACTTGGAGGAAGAATGCCACTGGGTTGAATCCCCAGTAACACACACATACAGAAACACACAGAAACACACACACACACACACACACACACACACACACACACACAAATTCAAAGAAAATCTTCAATTAAAAACACAGTAACTGAAATATATGACTTTACTGAAAATTATATTTAAATGCTGGAAAGGATATGGAGCAGAACTCTGACTTACTGCTGGTAGGAATACAAAATGGCACAGCTACTTTAAGGAGACAGTTTAGAAGTTTTTTTTTTTTTTTTTTTAATAAATGTAGTCTTCCTGTACAATCCAGCAATTGCATTCCTGCATATTTACCTGGATTGAAAAATTTACACCCCTGAGAAAACCTCCATGAAGATATTTATAATAGTTTTATTCACAATTGCCCAAATTGGAAGCGGTAAAGACATTTTTCAATAGGAGAACAGGAAGACAAATTATGTGACCTCTCTGTACAGTGAAATATCACTTAGTGATAAAAGGAAATGAACTATCAATCCACAGAGAAGGGTGTAGGAGCACTTTACTTACATATTGATAAGTGAAAGAAGCCAGTCTGCAAAGACGGCAAGAAAGACTTCCTACCATGTGACTCTAAAAATATGGTATTCTGAAAAAGGTCAAACTCTAGAGACAGCAGAAAGTTCAGTGGTTGCCAGAAGCTTTAGGGGGAGGCCAGGAAAGTCAGATGTGGAGTCCAGGGAGTTTTTAGGATGATGAAACTCTTCTGGATGAAGGCATTTAATGGTGGATACATACCACTCTGAATTTGTCAAAACCCATTGGACTTTATAGCACAAGGAGTCACTCTAATATATGCAAATGGTAAGAGTCATTTAGGAAGCAAGGGGGACTCTAGGAAATGCTGGATAATGATGAGAATCTTACTATATTGCAAATGTATGAAGTGACCTCATTAAAGGGGGTGAGGTTGTGGAAAGTTGTTCTAACTGGAACTCAGCAGAAGCTGTAACTCTAAAGGCAAAAGGAACTGTGATGAGCTCAGGACTCTGACTGACAAAATTTCTTCCCATGGAGGTGCAGGTTAATAATTCTAATATTGCTATCCATGTATGCTGGGATTGAACAATTAAGTAAGTAGGTAGTGGGCGGGGAGAGTTGATCAAGATTGGTGTGGGATTCATAGCTAAGCAAAAGGAGAAGCCTAAAATAATTCATGTGGCAACAAATCAGAGTCAAAGATATCAGTAAAAACTCAGTTTAGCTTAATGTAAGTACAGGAATTTATGTACAGGAACATTTATAGATATGCACATATGTGTAATTTTAATATATGTACATATATTTATTTGATCTGTTGACAGAGAGGGTCAAAAGAAATGAAACCCTAGTAGCAATGAGTTTAACTAGTTTTAGGTCTTGGTTTCTAAAATCTTTCTCCAACACAAGGAACCAGGCTCCTTGTAGAAATGGCCAATTATAGGACTGGGGCAGGAAGTACCTAGAATGAACCTGGAGTGTCTTCTAGTGCCAGAAAATAAGAAAGTGCTTGAAAGGAAATTACACCAAACCCCCACAGTGATGGGAACATGTCCAGGGATCACAGAAGGCACGTCACAGAGCTCCCAGTGACCCAGGCTGGAGCAAGGGTAGCCACAGAATGTGTAAAGCAGTATTGAGTTGCACACATGGTGTGAAATTGAGACCCATGAGTTGTACTGATGTATATAAATGTTTGGAGACATAGGTAAATGAATGAAAGGGGCATTTTTCTTGGTATGGGAGAATTCAAAATCATTTGCACAGACATCCTCATCCTGTTTTCTGGATAATTCTTGGGACCATTTTTTGAATGCACTCTGCTAGCTTTTAGAGGTAAATGTTCCAGGCCACTTATTGAAATATTACTTTCAGCAATCAATTTCTAAATATTTTTGTGTATTTGGTTATTAATATTTTATGTAGGCAATATTACTTTGCTTCTCTTTGGGAGCATTAAATATCCCTCACAAAATTCTCACTCTGCCAGTCAATCTTGTCTTAGAATGTGTTACTTTTTCCTGATGTGTGTTTTCCTGAGCGCTTGTGCGCTTTTTTCTGTTCTGAGATTGGCGGTGGAGCATCTCGATGCACTGCCCATTGGAGAGTGGACTTCCGGTGCAGACACTCCTATCCTCACCTGTGTTCACTCAGAAGGGGCAAGTGGAGACTTCATAATGGATGGGTATCTCCTTTGCTAGATGAATATCCTCTCTTCTAGATGAATAGTTCCTATCAGCAGTCCAGGATACTGTCTCTCTTACCTGCACACTTATGTCCATCTATTTTTTTTTTTTTAACCTCCAGAGGCATTTTACCTCCAAGCTACACCCCCACCCTCATTTCATTTCTTATTTGGAAACAGGGTCTCACTAAGTTGCTGAGAGCCTCACTAAGTTTCCCAGGCTGGCTTTGAATGTACGATCCTCCTGTTTCAGCCTCCCAAGGACTGGAATGACAAAGTGTGTGCCACCACTCTTGGCTTATGTCCATCTGTTTTACCTGGAGGTTGACTCCCCACCATTATTTACTGGTCCAAGGCAAATATTTGTGCCTGAGACTGATTCTGCGTTCATACAATGGCCTGATTTCACTTCTGCTATGATGCCCCAGTAAATGGTACCATCAGTTACCCCTGGAAAACCTCCTTCTCTGAGTGCTCACCTACCTTTTCTAGTAATAGTCTCTTGGAAACATTTTGGCTGGTGTTTTGCTTTACAAGATAATCCTATGTGCTTTTGATTCTTTGGGAATTTCTTAATTTCTGGCCCATTAAGTTCACTTAATTTTTCTAATGTGGCTATTAGATATCTACAAGGATCATTTCAACCCAACTAATACTTGGGGGTGACAGAGTGGAACTGCCACTTGTCCTTGTTTCCTCATTTTGAAGTGGAATTCTAAAATGTTAATTATGGATTCGCTGTGAACATTTCATGATGCTTTTAAAAATACATTAAAGTACAGATTAATCAACAAGAACCATTTGAAGCTACTTAAGAAAGCTCAACGTCTATATTCTATTCAATCTAAGAAATACTTACTGAATGCCTATTTTGTAACAAACAGCAAGCAATTCTCCAGGTAAACCAGAATGAATGAGATAAGAAGGACATGGATTCTGACCTCAGGCATTTAAATATACAATACATTTGTAGCATGGTGGGAGCAATTATGAAAGGCCATGTGACTTGCTAGAGCTGTTGAGAAGTAGACATGACTAACCTGGGGGTAATGGAGAGGAAGATTTGGGAACTTTTACAGAGGAGGTGACATCTAGGTTGGGAAAACATGAGCGTGTCATCAATCTGATGGAGATTATGAGAAGAGCAGAAAGGTGTATCCCTGTCTTTCAAGTCAGAAGGACCTGCATGTAAGAAACACAGGTAGAGGGGAAGCATGACATGCTTGAAAAAATAATAAGCAGCTCAGAGTTACTATTGCACAAAATACATATGTGTCTGGGCATGGTGATGTACACTTGTAATCCCAGTGTTGGGAGGCTGAGACAGGAGGATTGTCAGCCTAAGCAACTTAGTAAGACCCTCAGCACTTAGAGAGACCCTGTCTCAAAAATAAATAAATAACATAGGGCAGTGGGTATAGCTCGGAGGTAGAATGTTCTTTGG
This sequence comes from Graphiurus murinus, assembly GCA_004027655.1. Lineage (NCBI taxonomy): Eukaryota > Metazoa > Chordata > Mammalia > Rodentia > Gliridae > Graphiurus > Graphiurus murinus. The sequence continues at coordinate 13,632 of PVLC010027986.1, forward strand.
TTCCTCTGTATCAACAAAACAAAACACATGGAGGAAAGAAAGAAGATGAAGACTAAAAATTGGGCAACACTAGGTCTTTTGGATTTTCTCATGTACATACAGGAGGCTATTCAAGACTCTTACATGGAATAGTATCACAATAGGAATGATAGCTTAGATCTATTCAGATAGTAGTATTGGAAATGAATGGGTGATAAGAAATTATGTCAGGGAAACCTTTGAAAGTATACGAAGAAAACCTGAACCAAGGCCATGTTTGAAAATGGGGATGGAAGAAAGAGAGTACTTCTGAGATTTACAAGCAAAATTTGGAGAAAATTTACACATGAGAGAGATGAATATGAGCAATGGTATTGGTGTTGGAACCCTGAGTAGATGGTGCTACTACAAACTCGGTCTGGGTATAAAAACTAGAGAGGAGAATTTTATCTTACAGGAATCAGGAATATTCATTTGGATTTGCTGAACTGGTATTATATTTGGGCTTGGAAAACAGAGTTTTTAAGGAGAGCATTTGATTGTGTCAAATTCCAGAGAAAAGTCAGATTATATAAGGACAAAAATTCACCATTCAATTTAATGACTGAATAGTACCGTAAATTGGAACACACAAGTTTCTTGCCAATTTGACATTATTTTAAAACATATTTTAACATATAGTCATGGAAGAAGTTCAATACATTTATCAGAAGTTGTGTTATCTAGAGTATAATCTACTGATATATATATATATATAGATAGATAGATAGATAGATATAGATATATAAACTGACTTCTCTTTATACAGAAAAGGTACTCAAGCTTAAAAAAAGAAAGAAAGAAAGAAAAAAGGCTAGTTATGTTACCTCACCTCATTAGTGCATGCCTCAAGCCAAAATCTTTAAGTGCTTGGAAAGAATTCAGATTATCTTTCCCCATGATTACACTTGGCTTTTAGCTTCTTAGTTTCTCTCATTCTCATATATATACATATATATGAAGGTCATACTTAATATCTGTGTGAAGTCTCTAAAGTAGGGTAAAATTAATTTATTTCCCATCTATGGTTCTTTACTGTTTGCCTTTACAAAAAATAAAAATAATAAAATTAAAGTCAACAAGTATTTTCCTGCTAAGCCTTTCTGGACTTCCTTATTAAAATTCCCAACAAACATCTTTGATTCTCCTCTGAAAATACTATTCAATTGCTAATTCCCATGGCAGCTCAGTGTATACTAACAGTGACCAATGGGACCTCTTGGTCATTTAATATCAAGGAGGCAAGCAATTTTAGATGCCAGAGCACCCGACAGCAATGCAATTATTTCCTCTGAGGATTTTATAATTCTCAAAACTGGATAGAGTCTGTACAAGTAGAACTGCCCTTTTTGTGTGAAAATATGATTTTCTTTGCTGTTAACATAATATTCTAGGTTCTTATATTTAATTGGAGAAAAAGAAATCTGTCTTCCTTGAACTGAAAATAGATTTGCTACAAATTGCAGGTGGTTTGTGATAACCCATTTTTACATTTTTCTGGTTTGAGCGATTCTTAGGGTATGTGAAAGTGAGGTGGTAATAACTTTACCCGTTTTATGCATACTCAGTCTTTGTTTTCCTTTGGACATCTCTGGTTCCTCACTGGGGTGTGGTTGGGAAAGTAAGATGGGGAGGAGTTTGACACAGTCCTCTCCCCTCAGTGTTGGGCTGTGTGTAGGCAAAACCCAGTGCTCCCATCCCATTCTCTCCCCATTCTTCCAGGTCTCTGTAATCACATTCTATTCTCTACTTCTATGAATTCAACATTTTTATATTCCACATGAGTGAGATCATGCAGCATTTGTCTCTGTGCCTGGTTTATTTTACTTAACATACTGTCTTCCAGGTTCATCTATAGCATGAATGGTAGGATTTTGGTCCTTTTTATGACTGAACAATATTCCATTTTATTTTCATACCACATTTTCTTTATGCATCCATTCATTATTAGGTTGATTCCACGTCTTGGTTATTGTGAATAATGGTACAATAAGCATGGAGCTGTAGGTGTCTCTCTGACATACTGATTTCATTTCCTTTGGATATACACCCAATAATAGAATTGCTGGATCATATGTTAGTTCTACCTATTTTCAATATTTTGAGGACTCTACCTAATATCTTCCATAATCTATGTTCTTTTTTAAATTCCCACCAACAGTGTGTAAGGGTTCCTTCTTCCCCACATCTGCACCAGAATTTTTATCTTTTGTCTTCTTGATAACCATTCTCACTGGAGTGAGATGTTATCTCTCTGGAGTTTTGATATGCATTTTCCAGATGATTACTAATGTTGAACATTTTTTTTCTATGCCTTTGGCTATTTGCATGTATTCTTTCAAGGAATATATACTAGTTAGACCATTTTTAATTAGACTATTTTGTGGCTGTAGAGCTATTTGTATTCCTTACATGTTTTGGATATTAATGCATTATCAAATATATGACCTATGAATATCTCTTCCCATTATATAGATTGTGTCTTCACTCTGTCAATTGTTTTCTTTGCTGTGCAGAGGATTTTTAGTTTGAAGAAATCTCATTTGTTTATTTTTGCTTTTGTTACTTATACTTTTGGGGTCTTGTCCAAAAAGATCCTTACACAGTCCTATGCTGTGAAGTATATGCCTATGTTTTCTTCTAGTAGTTTTATTCTTTACATTTAGTTCTTTACTCCATTTCAAATTCATTTTTGTGCATGATAAGAGATGGGGGGGGGTCAAGTTTCAGTCTTCTGCATGTGGATATCCAGTTTTCCCAGCACCATTTATCAGAAATGCTGACTCTTACCAGTTGGCTATAGAAGTGTGGATTTATTTCTGGGCTCTTATTCTATTCCAGTGGCCTATATGTGTGTGTTCATACTAGTACCGTAGCATTTGTCAAAAGTGAATTTCCTGTCCTGATGAAAACTGCCAGAAAATTAGGTTTAAAATACAATTAATTTAGGTCAAAACTGCAGCTAACATCACCCTGAATAGGGAAAGGCTGAAAAGGTTTCTTCTGGGATCTGGAATAAGACAAGAATGTTTACCTTCACCACCCCTATTCAATATAGTGTTGGAAAGCCAGAGCAATTAAGTAAAATAAAAGAATAAAAGACATCCACATCAGAAACGAAGGGGTCAAATTACTCCTGCTTGCAGATCACATGATGTTTCAAAACCTTTAATACGCCACCAAAACCCTGTTAGAATTAATAAATAAGATATATACAGTTTCAGGATACAAAATCAACATGCAAAAATCAGTAGCCCTTCTGTATGTTAATAGTGATCTATCTGAAAATGAAATCAACAATCCCATTTGCAATCAATACAAAAGAAAAACAATACCTAAGAAACAATTTAATGAAGGAGGTGAAATATCCTTCTCTGAATTGAAAACTGTATGCTATTGCTGAGAGAAATTGAAGAGGACATAATGGAAAGATATCCTATATTCATGGATTAGAAGAAATAACACTGTTACGATGTCCATACAACCAAGGGCAATCTACAGATCGAATGCAGTTTCTATAGAACTATCCGTGGCATTTTTGCCAGTAGAAAAAACAACCCTAATATTTGTATGGAATCATAAGAGACCTTGACTAGTCAAAGCAGTCTTGAGTAAAAAGATCAAAGCTGGAGGTATCACACTCCCAAACTTAAAAATATACTGCAAATCAGGAGGCTATTTAATTACAAGGTGAGATAGGGAATATAGGACATTTGTGCCTGCTCACTGACTTCACTCAAAAGAAGAGTGAACTTACCATCTGTGGGACAGGAGGTAGATTTTCAAGTTGGAGCCAAGAGCCCCTAGCCTCAAAGAGAAACTGAGAGAAGGCTGTTTGGCTTGATGTCTTTCTTCCTTTTCTCTTTTTCTTTCTTTCTTTTTTGTTTCTCTGTTTCTCTTTTCTTTTGTAAAAGATATGATAGTCTTCATTTTTTTTATTGGTGCATTGTAATCTTACAACTTTGTGAGGTACAAGTTGGCAGAGGCATACATGCACACATCTCTCATTTAACTCTTCCCAATTCCTGCACTATTCCCTCCCTCCTCCCTCCTTCTCATGTTTAGTTTAGTGATTGACTTTGATATGTTTGTGAAAGTACATCATTTGCATTAGGTGTTTCCCTCCCCCCATCATCTTTAGTTAAGTCAACTTCTTTGCTCAGATATTTAGTCTTTAAAAAGCCAAACATTATTATAAATTTTCAGACTCAAGGTGAAAAGCTCATTGAAACATCCTACAAATTTTAATTTCTAAACAAGTAAATATCAGTCTCCATAATACACCAAAGCAAAAAGAAAAGCTTCTGAAGTCCTTATTCTTATTAAAGAGGAAAAGGTCCTGAAGGGCCAAAAGTGAGACAGCCACAGTGGGCCATGCCCCACTATGACCAGGCCATTTCTTACGGTGACCTCACAAAGAGCCACCATGAGGGGGTCACAAACACTGGCTATATACAGCCCTGGCCATGGCTAGAATTTTGTCCATAAGTACAGAGAGTTCTTGGTTGATGACCTGTTGGATTCAAAGATATTTAACTGATTTGGTGGTTTGCTGACTTTCGATCTGATTTGTTGGTTTGGCCCTTTGATTTTGTTGTTGTTGTTGTTGTTGTTGTGTGTGTGTGTGTGTTACTGTTTGTTTGGGTTTGTTGTTTTGTTGTACGTTTATTTGTTGGTTTGTTGTTTTGTTTCTGTAACTAGGATCGTTAGTTGTTGTCTCGGCTTTCCATGAACAGTGCTAAGAGAGAGAGTAGTGAGGTGAGGTCAGGCCTCTCAGCCAGCTCTTCCTGTGAGGATGCTCTTGTGGGACATTGGGCAGGGCACTTTTGTCCAGGTCAAACTGGCCTGTCATATCCTCACTGGGACCAAGGTGGCTGTGAAGTCAGTGCGTAAGGACAGGTCTACACTCCCCCTCATTCTGTCTGAAATGGGTAGATTGAGGATAGTGGAGCACCCGAATGTGGTCTAGCTATTTCGGATTGTAGACACCGCTGACTATCAGTGCAGAGGGCACTAGTTCGCTGACACAGAGGAGGAGGAGACCTGGTGGCTGATCAAGTAGATCTTTTGTGCAATGTGCTACTGTGCAAGGAGGTCATTACGTACAGAGATCTGAAGCTGGACAACATCCTGCTGGACCAGGAAGGCAACGTCAAAGACATAGACTTCAGGCTGAGCTTCAAGGTCACGGGTGGGCAGAAAATGAAGGCCTTTTGTGGCACTCTCCGGTTCTGTGCCTTGAAACTGTACCAGCCCCAAAGATCCACCCTGGACCCAACCATGTAGCTCCAGTGAAAGAGAGGAGGCACCAAGGAGTATTTAATATCAAAGTGTCTCCATTGATAGCAGACCAGTAGACAAACAATATCAGCTCCCTGGACTCTGACATCGACCAGCCCAGCTTGGACTCAGCTGCAAGAGAGGTACATAGATGGCCTGGGGCTTTTCCACAGGGATTGCAGTCAGGAGGTCAACTGGAACCTTCTGGACATGAGAGGACCCCTGTGCCCCCACCCCCCACCTAGGAGCGACCTCAGAGACTTTTATCCAGGGAACTTCCCCCTCCCCTGCGATGGTTATTAACAAATTTCTGTTTCTCACAAATCTTATAATAAAACTAATGATCCTTTTCATCTTCCCATTCTTTAACTGTGATTCTCCCCACTTGTAAACTGCAACACACCTCCAGTGCCAGCAGGTTAACAGTGGAGGCTGAACCTCACTCAGGTTGTGAGCACCACCTGAGCAAATCTGTGAGCTCAGACAAGGGCGATGTCTGGAGGTGGCTTGTCAGAGCCAGAATCATCCTGAGTGGTGCTTACATTTCAAAAGGGGTGGCTTAAAGGTCTTGGAAAAACACAGGGCAGGACTGAAAAGATTTGCCAGAGACTTTTGAAAAGGCTTCAATATGTGGCAAAGGGGCAGATAAAGCATTTTTAAGTTTTCTACACTCTGAGGAAAGGGGCCAGACTAAAGTTTAATCCTATAGAGGGAACATTTAGGTTCTCCACTGGCAAGATCTATGCCTGGCAGCACGACAACTCCAGCAGGAAGGGGTGGTCTTGGGACCTTAGGTGGGAAGGGGACCCGGGCCACATCAGGGGCAAGATTGAAAACCCTGCTATTAGTTCTAGTGGCACTCTTTCGGAACAAGCAGTTATTGAAAGAGTTTAAGCATGGGGACAAGATGATCTAGCGTAAATTAAAGCAAGAGTGACATTTGCATTTTTCATAAAAGAAGACGTGAAGAGGGTAGGACGGGTCATAGGAGAATAAAAGAATGTAAGGAGGATTCTCTGGCTTAGGAGTTAAAAATCTGTGATGTGGGCGTTTATTATTCCCACTTTCACATGATAAATTGAAGACTCAGAGTGTTTAAATATCCTTCCCAAATGTTATATACTTGGTAAATGTGGGCAGTTTCACAATCTGTCTCCCCAGGAGCCCAGAGCTTCTTGCTTGGCAGCAAGTCTGTAGAAGCAGTGGCCATCAGAGAGAAAATGCCGTGGGCTTGCTTTGTGAGATTCGGGGTGTCGTGTGAGTGGTGGGCAGTTCTTCTGCCCATGTGGCACCGGCATGACCAGCAAAGAGAAGCAGGGTCAAGGTCAGCTGGGTCAAGAGGGATAGCAGCGCCTTCTGAAAAAGCACACTCCGGGGATCCTGGCCAACCTAAGCCTCTTATGCTTTCTTAGATGGAGTGAGATAGCGTACATAAAACAGCTTTACAAACTGTGAAATCCTAAGAGAGGAAGGCTATTACTTTCACGTTAAAAGAATATAAATTGTTTATAAGTCAGCTTCCAGTGTAAGTGCACTAGGGCGGCTCCTCTTCAGCGGCGTCCCGCCATGAATTATGCATGAGATGAGGAATTGCTTCCTGTTGTATAACTGGATTTTCGTACTTTTTGAGCTGTCTGTGGATGACTCCAAAACCGTCTTTGAAATTTAAATTTTTTTTTTTTTTTTTGCCTTGCGAAAATATCTACTTAAATATGCATCATTTGGAATATTTTGTGTGGCAAGTTATGGAAGGCTCGACTCAAGTTGTTTTAAACAAGCAAGTTAATTGACTGGGTTTTATAACTAAAAACTTGGCAGCAGAAGAGCCAATGTATGGACACTGACAATGCACTGAACCGTGCTGCCTTCCCACTCTCCCCTCTGGCGAGAGCCCAGTGGATGTGGCCTGCCTCCTGCCCCTCTCCAGCTCAGCCTCCTCCTGTCACAGCAGGGCATGCCCCCCTTCTCACATCACCTGGCTCCAAAAGGAGACATCTCCCCCAGTATCTTCCAGGGAAGAAAGGAGATGCTTTCCTTTCCCAGAAGACCTTAGCCAACATCGCCTGGTGGTTCTGTTTTGGTTACTGGATATTCTTCTCAGAACCAACGGCGTGATGGGGGAGTGGCTCCATTGACTGGTGGAAGGCAGGCAGCCTTTCCTGCCCCACCCAAGTCTTACCCCAGATCCATGGCACAGGGATTTCCTCACTGATAGGTGACTGTGCTAGGAAGTAGGCAGAGGACCTTCCTTGCAAATACTGTTTTAAATTACCCAATTACCTTTGTGATTGGTGTGGTAGGTACTATTAGAAAGAGTCAAATGGATAGTCGACCAATTTTACCACAGAGGATACTTTACTTTGGCTTTGCTTCCCTTCCTTTCTTCCTTCCTTCCTTCTCTCCTCTCCTCGCCTCGCCTCGCCTCGCCTCGCCTCTCCTCTCCTCTCCTCTCCTCTCCTC
>PVLC010027987.1:0-21384 GCA_004027655.1 Graphiurus murinus
AAAAAAAAAAAAAAAAAAAAAAAAAAAAAAGAATGAAAAATAGGGCTGGGGGTGTAGCTCAGAGGTAGAAAGCCCCTGAGTTCAATCCCCAGTGCCAAAAATAATAATAAAAAAAAAGAAAATAGGGCTAGGGGTGTAGCTCAGAGGTAGAATGCCCCTGAGTTCAATCCCCACTATCACACACACACACAAAAAAAGAATGTATAGGTAGGTCATTTTTGCCAACCCCATATAAATGCTACTAATTCTAAGCCAGTTGGTTTCTGTGATCATCTTGTCTCAGCCTCCTAAGTACTGGGCTCTTAAAAATCTTTATTATTGGCCAGGCATGGTGGCACATGCTTGTAATCCCAGTACTTGGGAGGCTGAGACCGGAGGATTCGGCTTCACAGCCTGTTATTTAGTGAGGACCTTTTCAACTTAGTGGGACGCTGTTTCAAAATTAGAACTAAAAAAAAGATAGTACTGGGGGTGTAGCTCAGAGGTAGAATGTCCCTGGGTTAAATCTCCAGTACCACCAAAAAAAAAAAAAAAAAAGAAAAAAAAAGAAAAAACTTTATTATTTTATACTAATATGCCAACGTTTCATATGCTCTTTTTTCCTTCTTTTTCTATGGTACTGAGGATTAAACCCATGGGCACACTACCTCTAAGCTAAACCCCAGCCCTATTATTTTTTTATTTTTAGTACTGAGGATTGAACCCAGAGGCATTCGACCTGCAAGCTATATCCTCAGCCCTTCCTTCTTCACTCCTTCCTCCTCCCCTCCCCCTCTCTCCCTCCCTTTCTTCCTCCCTCCCTCTATTTCTCTTTCTTATGATACTGAAGATTGAAAAAAAAATTTTTTTTCTCCTGGCTTCTCTCCTAGAGCAGCACTCTCTACTTTTGCTAGTGTATTAACTCATCTTTTCTTTTTTTTTTGGCAGTACTGGGGATTGAACCCAGGGGCATTTTACCTCCGAGCTACACCCCCAGTCCTATTTTTTATTCTTTATTTTGAAACAGGGTCTCCCTAAGTTGCAGAGTGCCTCACTAGGTAGCTGAGGCTGGCCTTGAACCCGGATCCTCAGGTCTCAGCCTCCTGAATGCTGGGATTACAAGCGTGCGCCACCACGCCCGGCTCTAGGAGAAATTTTTTGAAAGTAGAAAGTTAATTGGCATGATTTCACAAGTAGAAATGGGAATGTATTTTTCTACCTCCAAATAAGAAAAAGTTAGCTTGTCCTTACCCTCTCTCGGACTTTGTCCTTCAGGAGGAGGCTGATGATGGAATACGGCACTCGAAACCATATGGGTGCTCCCACAATCAACACCTTCTTCAAACGAGCTGGAAATGCTCCCTGCGGAAAATACATATGAAGATGTAAGAAGGCCTCAGAGGACTTGTGCAAGACAAAAATTCAGATTTTCTACACTTCTCCCTACTCTTACCCATAGGGGAAATGTACAGCCTAATTCAGGTTTGAAGAAAAGTGGTTAAAAAATTAGAAGCCAGGTGTGGTGGCACACATCTGTAATCCCAGCATATGGGAGGCTGAAACAGGAGGATCAGAGGCTTGAGGACAGCCTCAGCAACATAGTGAGGACCTCAACAATTTAGTGAGACTCGGTTTCAAAATATAAAAAAATAAGCGAGGTGCATGCCTGTAATCCCAGTACCTGGGAGGCTGGGACAGGAGGACTGCAGGTTCCCTGCCAGTCTCAGCAACTTAGTGAGACCCTGTTTCAGAATAAAAAATAAAACAAGGCTAAGGGTGTAGCTAAGAGGTAGAATGCCCCCAGTTTCAATGTCTAGTACTGGGGATTGAACCCAGGGGCATTCTACCTTGAGTTACACACCCAGTCCTATTTTTTTTCTTTATTTTGAAACAGGGTCTCACTAAGTTGCGGAGGGCCTCACTAGGTAGCTGAGGCTGGCTGAGGCTGAGACCTGGATCCTCCGGTCTCAGCCTCCCAAGTACTGGGATTACAAGCGTGCGCCAACATGCCGGCTCCTTTTTTTTTTTTTTTTTTTTCCAAATACTGGGGATTCTATCTCCAGAAGCATTCTATCTCCAAGCTACACCCCCAGCCCTATTTTATTCTTTATTTTGAAACAGGGTCTCACTAAGTTGTGGAGGGCCTAAGTAACTGAGACTGGCCATGAACCTGTGATCCTCCTATCTCTGCCTCCCAAGTACTGGGATTACAAGCATGTGCCACCATGCCCAATCTTATTCTTTATTTTGAAACAGGGTCTCACTAAGTTGCAGAGGGCCTCACTAAATCACTGAGGCTGACTTTGAACCTTTGATACTTCTGCCTAAGTCTCCCAAGTACTGGGATTACAAGCCAGTGCTACTATGGCCAGCATAACCTTTCATTTAATCCGGTCTTGATGTATGTATCATCATCATTTATTTATTTATTTATTTATTTACTTACTTATTTATTTATTTATTTTGCGGTACTGGGGATTGAACTCAGGGGCATTCTACCTCCGAGCTACACCCCCAGCCCTATTTTTTCTTCTTTATTTTGAAACTGAGTCTCACTAAGTTGCAGAGTGCCTCACTAGGTAGCTGAGGCTGGCCACGAACCCGGATCCTCAGGTCTCAGCCTCCTGAATGCTGGGATTACAAGCATGCGCCACCACGCCCGGCTTTCATCATTTATTTATTTATTTATTTTACCTATTACTCACCTGTGTATTTATTTATTTATTTACTTTTTATAATTTTGGGAAATGCTTACAATATAATCTCAAACCAGGCGTAGTGTCGCACACTTATAATCCCAGTACTTGGAAGGCTGAAACAGGAAGATCACAGATTTGAGGCCAGCCTCAGCTACTTAGAGGCCCTCTGCAACTTAGTGAAACTCCGTTTCAAAATAAAGAATAAAAAATAGGGCTTGGGGTGTAGCTCAGAGGTAGAATGCCCCTGGGTTCATTCCCCAGTACAGTAAATATATAAATAAATAAAAATTAAAAATTAAATAAGAAGCCGGGCATGGTGGCGCACGCTTGTAATCCCAGCATTCGGGAAGCTGAGACTGGAGGATCCGGGTTCGCGGCCAGCCTCAGCTACCTAGTGAGGCACTCCGCAACTTAGTGAGACTCAGTTTCAAAATAAAGAATAAAAAATAGGACTGGGGGTATAGCTCGGAGGTAGAATGCCCCTGAGTTCAATTCCCAGTACCGCAAAAAAAAAAAAAAAAAAAAAAATTAAATAAGGACCGGGGATATAGCTCAAAAATTAAATAAGGACTGGGGGCACAGGTCAGAGGTAGAAGGCTCCTGGGTTAACCCCCGTACCACACAAACACAGGTGATGGCACAGCCTCCTACTCTGGAGGCTGAGGCAGAAGAATCCCAAGTCTGAGGCCAGCCTGGGCACTTTGCAAGACCTTGTCTCAAAATAAAACAAGTCTGGGAGATAGACAGAAGTGGTGGCGCACGCTTGTAATCCCAGTACTTGGAAGGCTGAGACCAGAGAATCCAGGTTCCCTGCCAGCCTCAGCTACTTAGTGAGGCACTCTGCAACTTAGTGAAACTCTGTTTCAAAATAAAGAATAAAAAATAGGACTGGGGATATAACTTGGAGGTAGAATGTCCCTAGGTTCAATCCCTAGTACTGCAAAAAAAAAAAAAAGGAAAAAAATCTGGGGATGTAGGTCAGTGATAAGAGTGCTTGCCTAGCATGTTCCAAACCCTGGGATCAATTCTCAGCACTACAATTAAAAATAAATTCTTCAATCCATCAATGAAAATGAATGAATCATAGCTACATGCTACAATATGAATTTCAGAAATATAATGCTATAGCTTGGGGGTAGAATGCCCCTGGGTTCAATATCCAATAATGAAAAAAAAAAAAAGAGAAATATAATGCTGACTGGGGGAGGGGGGAGGCCCCAGAAAACAACATATAATACCTCTTTCTTTTTTTTTTTTTTTTTTTTTTTTTTGCGGTACTGGGGATTGAACTCAGGGGCATTCTACCTCCGAGCTACTCCCCCAGCCCTATTTTTATTCTTTATTTTGAAACCGAGTCTCACTAAGTTGCGAGTGCCTCACTAGGTAGCTGAGGCTGGCCGCGAACCCGGATCCTCCGGTCTCAGCCTCCCGAATGCTGGGATTACAAGCGTGCGCCACCACGCCCGGCACCTCTTTCTATAATTTCTTTCTCTCTCTCTTTTTTTATGGCACTGGGGATTGAACCCAGGGGCATTCTACCTCTGAGCTACATCCCTAGTCAGATTTTATTTCTTATTTGGAAACAGTGTCTAAGTTGTGGAGGCCTCACTAAGTAGCCAAGGCTGGCTTTGAACCTGGGATCCTCCTGTCTCAGCCTTCTAAGTACTGGGATTATGGGTATGCGCCACCATGCCCGGCTTCTTTCTTTCTTTCTTTTTTTTTTTTTGCAGTACTGGGGATTGAACTCAGGGGCATTCTACCTCCAAGCTATACCCCCAGTCCTATTTTTTATTCTTTATTTTGAAACCGAGTCTCACTAAGTTGCAGAGTACCTCACTAGGTAGCTGAGGCTGGCCACGAACCCAGATCCTCTGGTCTCAGCTTCACGAATGCTGGGATTACAAGTGTGCGCCACCATGCCTGGCTGCCCGGCTTATTTCTATAATTTCTATTGTAAAGCTAAAAATAGTAAATAAACACTTCTAAAAATCTAGTTTAATAGCACTCCCAAATGAGGTCCTAGAACACACTCTTACATCAATGTATTTCAAACTACAGTGTGACTCAATGAACCTCCAAATCAATTTAGTTAGTCATGACTAAATATTTATTTAGTGGTACTAGGGATTGAAACCAGGAGCAAGCCGGGCGTGGTGGCGCACGCTTGTAATCCCAGCATTTGGGAGGCTGAGACCGGAGGATCCGGGTTCGTGGCCAGCCTCAGCTACCTAGTGAGGCACTCCGCAACTTAGTGAGACTCGGTTTCAAAATAAAGAATAAAAAAAAAAAAAAATAGGGCTGGGGTTGTAGCTCAGAGGTAGAATGCCCCTGAGTTCAATCCCCAGTACCGCCAAAAAAAAAAAAAAAAAAAAAAAAAAAAAAAGAAACCAGGAGCATTCTACATCCAAGTAATTCCATGCTACATGCCAAGCCCTTTTTATTTTTTATTTTGACTGGGTCTCACTAGGTTGCTGAGGCTGGCCTTGAACCTGCAATCCTCCTGTCTTAGCCTCCCACGTACTGTGATGACAGGTGTATGCCACCACACTGGGCTGCAAAAAGCAAATTAATTAATTAATTTTTGTGTGGTGTGTGTGTGTGGTACCGGTACTCTGGGCTATACCCCCAGACCTGTTTTATATTTTATTTGGAAACAGGGTCTCATTAAGTTGTCGAGAGCCTCACTAAGTTGCTGAGGCTGGCTTCGAACCTGTGATCCTCCTGTCTCAGTCTCCCAAGTACTGGAATTACAAGTGTGAGCCACCATGCTTGGCTTTAAAAAGCAAATTTAATAAAAAGAAGCTATAATGCATAATGTACAGGTTCTATATTCTGAGATGAAACTGCTCATTCTTTGAAGACACATGAAGTGAATGGAAATATGGTAAGAGCATTTGCAGGCGTGGTAGGGCATGCCAGTAATCCCAGTACTTGGGAGGCTGATACAGGCCCCACACAGGTTCAAGGCCTGCCCCAGCAACTTAGCAAAACCCTGTTTCAAAATAAAAAATATACTGGGCATGGTGACACATGCTTATATTCCCAGTACTTAACGAGGCTGAGACAAGAGGATTGTAGGTTCAAGGACAGCCTCAGCAAGTAGTGAGACTCTCATCAACCTAGCGAAATCCTGTTTCGAAATAAAACTCAGCGCCACAAAACACACACACTCATACACACACACACACACACACACACACACACACACCCCTAAATAAAAAATACAAAGGACTGGTGGTGTAGTTCAGAGGTAGAAGTCCCTAGATTCTATCCCCAGAACCAAAACAAAAGAAAAAAAAAGAGAAGAAGAGAGAAGAAAAGAAAGAAGGGAGAGATAAAAGGAAAGGAAAAAAGAAAAAGAAGATGGAACAAAAAAAAGGCTGGGAGTGAAGATGCATGCTTGTAATCCCAGTAATTGGGAGGCTGAGACAGGAGAATCGAAGGTTTGAGGACAGTCTCAGCAATGCAGGAAGAACCTCAGCAATCTAGTAAGACCCTGTTTCTTTTTTTTTTTCCTTCAGTAAGAATTTTTTATCCATTTCTGGAGTACAACAGGGTTATGTATACATTTACAACAATCATTGTCAGAGCACAATTAGCACCACTTCTTTGTTTTCCACGTATAGCCCACATTCCTAACATAGCCTGGTCAAGCAAACTTTCTAGAGTCATAAAACCATAAACCTTTAGAGGTAAGACCCTGTTTCAAAATAAAAAATAAGAGGTGTGGTGGCACAGGCTTATAATCCCAGCATTCGGGAGGCTGAGACCGGAGGATCCGGGTTCGAGGCCAGCCTCAACTACCTAGTGAGGCACTCTGCAACTTAGTAAGACTCGGTTTCAAAATAAAGAATAAAAAATAGGGTTGGGGGTATAGCTTGGAGGTAGACCACCCCTGAGTTCAATCCCTAGTACCGCAAAAAATAAATAAAGAATAAAAATAGGGCTAAAGGTGTAGCTTGGAGATAGAATGCCCCTGAGTTCAACCCCCAGTATGGCAAAAAACAAAACAAAAAATAAGAAGGGCTGGGGTGTTGCTCAGAGGACAAATGCCCATGGGTTCAATTTCCAGTACTACCACACACACACACACACACACAAACATATAGTGCCTGAAATTTAAGTCATTCCTAAATCTTTTCCCAAAGAAAAGGGAGAAAAAAATTTGAATTACTGAAGGAGAGTTGAGAGGATTCTTCCAGTCTTACCTTCAGGAGGTTTAGGACTTTCTTGCCAAGATCCAGTTCAAAGTTAGCATAATTAGAACCACACATGTCATAGATAAACACCAGTCCATTCCTTTGAGTTTCAAAGCTGTAAACAAATAATTGAACAAAAACATTTATTTATTTATTTTTTGGGGGGGGTGCTGGGTTTTGAACCCAGAGGCATTCTACTCTTGATCTATTATAACCCCAGCCCTATTTTATTTTTATTTTTTGAAACAGGGTCTCACTGGGTTGATGAGAATTTCACTATTTGCTGAGACTGTTCTCAAACCTGTGATCCTCCTGTCTCAGCTTCCCAAATACTGGGATTACAGGAGTGCACCACGACATCTGGCTGAACAAAAATATTTATACAACACAAATGTTATATTCAAAGTAAGCCAGATCTTTGCTTGCTTTAGATTTGCACATCCAGAAAGTAATTAAGAACAAATTATTTGACTGAACTATTCAAAAATAACAATTTTCACATTCATTTAGAATTGAGAAAACAAATTCCTGAAAAAATCAGTGGTCTCAATGTCATTTTTAAATTAATTAATTATTTATTTATTGTGGTACTGGGAATTGAACACAGGCAATTTCTATTCCCAAGTTACACCTATATATCTAGGTTAATGAGAGACTCACTATTTGCTGAGGCTATCCTTGAACCTGTGATCCTCTCGTCTCAGCTTCCCAAGTAACAGGATTAAAAGCATGCCACCGCATCTGGCTTCAATGTCATTTTGTGTCCTAATTTTTTGTACTACCTCCTGGAAGGCTCTATACCTTCACTATTTTAACAAAGTTCAAGAGAGAAGTACCCACCAAGAAGGTGACATTTACAAAATATCTAACTCTAAGACACATATAGGCTTTTCAAAAGACTTTGTTTTTACTGGTTGTTCCTAGTGCCTTACATTAGTGATAAGTCTTGACTCCTTTAGCATAACCCTGAGACTATGGTTCACCAATTTTCACTGTGAAAATGTGTGGCACAATTATCGAGTAGACTGTCTAAGTCTACAGAATTTCCATTTCTCCATGAGCTCATTTACAACCAATTAAAAGAATTATGGAGCCAGGCGTGGTGGCGCACGCTTGTAATCCCAGCATTTGGGAGGCTGAGACAGGAGGATCCGGATTCGCGGCGAGCCTCAGCTACTTAGTGAGGCCCTCTGCAACTTAGTGAGACTCGGTTTCAAAATAAAGAATAAAAAATAGGGCTGGGGGTATAGCTTGGAGGTAGAATGGCCCTGAGTTCAATTCCCAGTACCGCAAAAAAAAAAAAAAAAAGAGAATTATGGGTTTTCCCCTCAAGGTTCTATCTTGTGGCAAGGAAATAAAAGCCTGAGGCAGCGATAAGTAGCGCGTGCGTGCGCGCGAGTTACTGGGGATTGAACCCAGGGGAATTTTATCTCTGGGCTACACTCCCAGCCTTATTTTATTTTTTATTTTGAAACAGGGTCTCACTAGGTTGCTAAGAGTCTCACTATGTTGCTGAGGCTGTCCTTGAACCTGTGTTCCTCCTCTCTCAGCTTCCCAACTAGGATTACACGCAGGTGCCCTCATGCCTGACTGCAAAAAGCAAGTTTATTTATTTATTTATTTATTTATTTATTTATTTATTTATTTATTTATTTATTTATTTTTGCGTTACTGCGGATGGAACCCAGGGGATTCTACCTCCAAGCTACACCCCCAGTCTTATTTTTTTCTTTATTTTAAAACCAGGTCTCACTAAGTTACAGAGAGCCTCACTAGGTAGCTGAGGCTGGCCTCGAACCCGGATCCTCCGGTCTCAGCCTCCCAAATGCTGGGATTACAAGTGTGCGCCACCACGCCCGGCTTATTTTTATTTTTATGTTATTTTTTTTCCTGGTGGTACTGGGGATTGAACCCAGGGGCATTCTACCTCTGAGCTACACCCTTAGCCCTATTTTTTATTATTTTGAAATAGGGTCTCATTAAGTTGCAGAGGGCCTAAGTAGCTGAAGCTGGCCACAAACCCGCAATCCTCCTGTCTTAGCCTCTCTGGGTTCAATCACCAGTATCAAACAATAAAAATAAGCTGGGTGTGGGGGTGCAAACTTGTAATCCCAGTAGTTGAGAGGCTAGGACAGGAGGATCCAGGCTCTAAGTTAGCCTCAGCTACCTTAGCTGGTGTAGCTCAGGTGTAGAATGCCGAATGCTCCTGAATTCAATCCCCAATACCACAAAAAATAAAATAAAAAATAAATATATAAATAAAGTAGGGCTAGGGGTGTAGTTCAGAGGAAGAATACTCCTGGACTCAACCACCAGTACCACAAAAAATAAAAATAAAAAGAAATAAAATTGGACCAGGGGTGTGGCTTGGAGGTATATAATGCCTCTGGGTTCAATTCTCAGTACCAAAAAAGCAAGTAAGAATAAACTGGAACCAGGCGTTGTGGTGCACGCCTGTAATCCCAGCATTTGGGAGGCTGAGATTGGAGGATCCGGGTTCTCGGTCAGCCTCAGCTACCTATGAGGCATTCCGCAACTTAGTAAGACTCTATTTCAAAATAAAGAATAAAAAATAAGGCTGGGGGTATAGCTCGGAGGTAGAATGCCCCTGAGTTCAATCTCCAGTACCGCAAAAAAAAAAAAAAAAAAAAAAGAATAAATTGGGCATGGTGGCGCCTATTTATAATCCCAGTACTTGGGAGGCTGAGACAGGAGGATCACAGGTTTGAGCACATTCTCAGCAGGTAGTGAGATTCTCATCAATCTATAAAGAACCTATTTCAAAATAAAAATAAGCCGGGCGTGGTGGCGCATGCTTGTAATCCCAGCATTCGGGAGGCTGAGACCGGAGAATCCGGGTTCGCGGCCAGCCTCAGCTACCTAGTGAGGCACTCCGCAACTTAGTGAGACTCGGTTTCAAAATAAAGAATAAAAAATAGGGCTGGGGGTGTAGCTCGGAGGTAGAATGCCCCTGAGTTCAACCCCTAGTATCGCAAAAAAAAAAAAAAAAAAAAAAAAAAATAGGCTGGGAGTGTAGCTTGGAGGTAGAATATCCCTGGGTTCAATCCCCAGCATGAAGGAAGGCAGGAAGGCAGGCAGGCAGGAAGGAAGGAAGGAATACAAAGGGCTGTTGGGTATAGCTCAGAAGTATAATGCCCTTGGATTCAATCCCCAGTAGCAAAGCAAAAGAAAAATAAAAAGTCTAAGAGTGAAGACACACACTTTTCAGGACAACCTCAGCAAGTAGTGAGACTCTCATCAACCTAGCAAGACACTGTTCCAAAATAAAAACTAGGGATGGGTATGTGGCCCAGAAGTAGAATGATCTTGGATTCAATCCCCAGTACCAATAAATAAATAGTTCTGGCCAAGAGAAGAGAAAACAGGATCTTGTACCCAGCTGGACCAATATGTGATGACTGCAAATAAAAAAAGGTCACATAAGCTGGGCGTGGTGGTGCACACCTGCAATCCCAGTACTTCGGAGGCTGAGATAGGAGGATTGCAGTTTTGAGGCCAGATTTGGCAACTTAGTGAGACCCTGTTTCACAATAAAGTTAAGAGAACTGGGGTAGAATGATCTTGAGTTTGATTCTAGTACAATACACACACTCAGACACAGACACAGACACACAAAAGGTATAGTAAAAGTATAGAACATGTTTAGACTTTAGTAGGCCCTGGGTTCAATCCACAACAGAAAGATATAATTTCATTCATCTTCAGTTTCTTTGTCTATAGAATTGTAATTTCATTCACCTTAGAGTGGGAAGGAAAGAGGTATTAAACTGGTTCTTTTTGCTTGTATGTCTATGTTTTTATTATAAAAATGATTTTGCCAACTGGGTGTGGTGGTGCACACTTGTAATCCCAGTACTTGGGAGGCTGAGACAGCAGGATCGCAGGTTCACAGCCAGCCTCAGCAACTTAATGAGGTCCTCCACAACTTAGTGAGACTCTGTTTCAAAATAAAAAATAAATAGGGTTAGGGGTGTAGCTTGGAGGTAGAATGCCCCTAGGTTCAATCCCCAGTATCACAAAACCAAAAATAAAATAAAGCAAAAATGAAAAATAAAAAGGATTGGGGGTATAGCTAAGAGGTAGAATGCTCTTGGGCTCAATCCCCATTACAAAAAAAAATGAGTTGTTATTTATAGAACTACCCTGACAATATCCCAGGAACATGGGGAAGGCACTGCTGATTTTTTTTTTGTGTGTGTGTGGTACTGAGGATTGAACCCAGGGGCATTCTACCTCCAAGCTACACCTCTAGCCCTATTTGATTTTTATTTTCAAACAGGGTCTAGCTAGGTTGGCAAGAGTATGACTACTTGCTGTCCTCAAACCCATAATCCTCCTGTCTCAGCCTCCCAAGTACTAGAATCACAGGGATGTACAAACATGCCCGGCTGGCACTGCTGAATTTAATGAAGTCAAGAATTGTCACTTTTCCTATTTGTATGTAGACCATCTAAAAGATCATTTCAAAGCTTACCTATCCACAGCTCTGTCTAGCAAGTAAAAGAGAGCCTGAAGTACCACATGTTGGACCGACTTATGGGGATGGTGCAGCCTGGCAGTGAAGAGGGCAATGGATGCTCCTGTTGGGTCTCGAACATTCTAGAGCAAATAAAACAAGAAAATTTAAAAATCAAACAGAAAATCACAACCAACTATGGCTTATGTCTGGATAATTTTTTTTTTTTTTTTTCAATACTGGGGATTGAACCCAGGGGCATTCTACCTCTGAGCTACACCCCCAGCCCTATTTTTTATTCTTGATTTTGAAACAGGGTCTAACTAAGTTGTAGAGGGCCTCACTAAGTAGCTGAGGTTAGCCGCAAACCTGTGATCCTCCTGTCTTAGCCTCCCAAGTACTAGGATTACAAGCGTGTGCCACCACGCCCAGCTGGATAAATATTTGACACATGAAAAAGAATGGATGCTCACAATACTTCTCTGACCTGCATCAACTGCTCTGGAAAGGGAAGAATGTTACTATCATCCCATGTCTGATTCTTTCAGCACTGCCCCCCCCACCCCCTGGAACCATATTCTTTTTTGTTTGTTTGTTTTTGTGGCACTGGAGATTGATCCCAGGGGCATTCTAACTTAGAGCTGCACCCCTAGTCCTATTTTTTATTCTTTATTTTGAAATAGTGTCTCACAAAGTTGTGGAGCACCTCACTAAGTAGTTGAGGCTGGCCGCAAACTTAGATCCTCTGGTCTCAGCCTCTCAAGTACTCAGATTACAAGTGTGCACCACCACACCTGGCTTGGAACCATATTCTTGTGGTAAGAAAAAAAAAATTTTTTTCTTTCATCTTCAACTTTGAGTGATCAAAGGATGGTTCTGTACTGGCACTGTTACTAATTTCCCAGGCAGAATAGCAAAAGAATCAAGCAGCAGAAGAGAACCATACAACAGGATCATGGTTTCCACAATCCTTAAAAGAATAATAGAAGCCAGGCATGGTGGCGCATGCTTGTCATCCCAGCCCTTGGGGAGGCTAAGAAAGGAGGTTTGCAGGTTCACAGCCAGCCTCAGCTACTTAGTAAGGCTCTCTGCAACTTAGTGAGACCCTGTTTCAAAATAAAAAATAGGGCTGAGGGTGTAGCTCAGAGGTAGAATGCCCCTGGGTTCAATCCCCAGGACTGCAAAAAAAATGTAATAATAATAATAATATTATAAACTGGGTGTGGTTGCTCATGCCTATAATTCCAGTACTGGAAGGTTGAGACAGGAAGATTGCAGGTTCACAGCCAGCCTCAGCAACTTAGTGAGACCTTGTTTCAAAATAAAAAATAAAATAGGGCTGGGGTTATAGCTCAAAAGTAGAACACCCCTTCTGGTCAATCCCCAGTAGCACGCAAACACAAAAGTACATTGTAAACTGGGCATGGTGAGGCACACCTATAATCCCAGTTATTTGGAGGCTGAGATAGGAGGATTGAAGGTTCAAGGACAGTCTCAGCAATTTAGGGGGACTGTGTCTCAAAATAAAAACGATAAAGTAGGGCTGAGGATATACCTGTGTTCAGTCTTCAATACCAAAAAAATAAATAAATAAATAAAAGTACACTGTAAACTAGGCGAGGTGGCATAAACCTGTCATCTCTGTATTTGGGAGGCTGAGACAAGAGGTTCACAGGTTGAAGGAAAGGATGGGCAACCTAGTGACACCCTGTTTCAATAAAAAAAATAAAGCCAGATGTAGTGCTGCACACTTGTAATCCCAGTATTTGGAAGGCTGAGAGAGGACGATCACAGGATTGAAGCCAGCTTCAGCAACTTAGTGAGGCCGTGTTTCAAAATAAAAAATAATATAGGGTGGAGGGTATTGCTCGGAGTTAGAATGCCCCTGGGTTCAATCCCTATTACCACAAAAAAATAAATAAATAAATAAAAAGGGCTGACAGTGTAGTTCAGTGATGGAATGCTCCCAGGTTCAATTCCCAGTAATAAATAAATAAATAAATAAATAAATAAATAAATAAATAAATAAATAAATAAATATCATATACATACCTGAAAGGCCAAGAGGTCTCTAAGTGGATAGCTTCCATTAAATAAGTGAGGATGTGTTCTGACACACGTGTATGCCCATACCAAAGCCTTGATTAATCTTAATAGTCCAATGAATAAACTTTTCTAAGTCTACTATACAAATGATTCTTCATAATTCAATTATTCAACTATTACTAGCAATTATAATAATTATAGTTATTAGTTATTCAGTTATTACTATAATAATTTGTACAAAAATGCATAGCTACTTCACATCTGCTCTTGACTGTGAATAAGGTACTTAGGAACAAAGTTCAAATAGGACAACAGCTATAGAAGGAAGTAACAAGGCACTATAAGATGGGTCCATAAAGACTCACTAAGATGGTGAATTTTCCACTGAGGATCTCAGAACGGAGAGGTTCTTCATGAGGTTTCAGCTTCACAATGCCTTCCTTCCTTCGTGTTTCCTACAAAGAAAGCACAGCAAGATGAATCACTATGAAAGCACTGAACATCCAGGACATCTTCACATAACCACCAAATGTGAGATATATGGAACATAGAAGTCAACCAATTAAATTATTAATTCCTTTGTCACCTCTTTTCTTTCTTTCTTTCTTTCTTTCTTTTTTTTTTTTAAAGGAACTAGGGATTGAACCCAGGGGCATTCTACCTCGAACCTATATACCCAGCCCTATTTTTTTTCTTTTTTCTTTTGGTACTGGGGATTGAACTCAGGGGCGTTCTACCTCTGAGCTACACCCCCAGCCCTAGTTTTTATTTTGAGACAGGGTCTCACTAAATTGCGGAGTGCCTCACTAAGTAGCTGAGGCTGGCCTCGAACCCGGATCCTCTGGTCTCAGCCTCCCAAATGCTGGGATTACAAGTGTGTGCCACCATGCCCAGCTCCCCAAGCCCTATTTTTTATTCTTTTTTTTTTTTTTTTTTTTTTTTTTTTTGCGGTACTAGGGATTGAACTCAGGGGCATTCTACCTTCGAGCTACACCCCCAGCTCTATTTTTAATACTTTATTTTGAAACTGGGTCTAAGTTGCGGAGGGCCTCACTAGGTAGCTGAGGCTGGCCTCGGACCCAGATCCTCCAGTCTCAGCCTCCCAAATGCTGGGATTACAAGCGTGTGCAACTACGTCCAGCTTATTTTTTATTCTTTATTTTGAAATAGGGTCTCACTAAGTTGCAGAGGGCCTCACTAAGTAGCTGAGGGCGGCCACAAATCTGTGCTCCTCCTGTCTCAGCCTCCCAAGTATTGGGATTAAAAGCATGTGCCCCCATGCCTGGCTTGTAACTTCTTTACAGGCCAACTAAGCGTTTTCAGAACTTCTGTCCAAAGCTACATTATATAATATATGTATACATATATTATATGAGGTATTTTTCTCTGAATCAGTAAGAATCTTTTTTTTTTTTTTTTTTTGCGGTACTGGGGATTGAATTCAGGGGCTTTCTACCTTCGAGCTACACCCCCAGCCCTATTTTTTATTCTTTATTTTGAAACCAGGTCTCACTAAGTTGCGGAGTGCCTCACTAGGTAGCTGAGGCTGGCCTGGAACCCGGATCCTCTGGTCTCAGCCTCCCAAATGCTGGGATTACAAGCGTGCGCCACCACGCCCGGCAAGAATCTTATTTCTAAAACCAACCAATATATAACATTAGGATGCAAGATCAAGTTCTTAAACGTCTACAGTGGCACTGATACCAGACCAGGACATTGAAATATGGACCCAAAAATTGTCTGGATGCATACATACATCCTCACATGTCTTCCAGGCTTAAACCTCTCTTATTTTAAATAGGAGCCCTCTCTCTACTTCATATCCTAACAATGGCTACCATGACTTCATATTCCTCATCTCTATGGCAAGATTCTTTAATACTCAATCTACTGTGTTCTGTATTCCTCTCAATCTACTTATTAAACTAAAAGTTCCTAGCTGGGCCTGGTGGTGCACGCTTGTAATCCCAGTACTTGGGAGGCTGAGACAGGAGGATCCGGGTTCATAGCCAGCCTCACCTGCTTAGTGAGGCCCTCTGCAACTTAGTGAGACCCTGTTTCAAAATAAAGAATAAAAAATGGGGCTGGGGATGTAGCTTGGAAGTAGAATGCCCCTAGATTCTATCCCCAGTACCACACACACACACACACACACACACACACACACACACACACAAATTCCTGCCAGGCACAGTGGTGCATGCCTGTAATCCAAGCACTTGGAAGGCTGAAATGGGAGATCATAGGTTCAAGGACAGCTTCAGCAATCTAGTGAGACCCTGTTTCCAAACAAAAATAAGAAAGGGCTGGGAGTACAGCTCAGAAGTAGAATATCCCAGGGTTTAGTCCCCAGTACCTCAAAAAATATAAAAGTTCCTGCTACAGTAAATCAGGATCTTACTTTTTTCTTTTCTTTTTTGTTTATTTTGCTTTGTTTGCGGCACTGGGGCTTGAACTCAGAGGCATTCTACCTCCAAGCTACACCCCCAGTCCTATTTCTTTTTTTTTTTTTTTTTTGCGGTACTGGGGATTGAACTCAGGGGCATTCTACCTCTGAGCTATACCCCCAGTCCTATTTTTTATTCTTTATTTTGAAACAGGGTCTCACTAAGTTGCGGAGTGCCTCACTAAGTAGCTGAGGCTGGCCGCGAACCCAGATCCTCCAGTCTCAGCCTCCCGAATGCTGGAATTACAAGCGTGCGCCACCACGCCTGGCTCCAGTCCTATTTCTTAATCTTTATTTTGAAACAGGGTCTCGCTAAGTTGCGGAGGGCCTCACTGTAAGTAGCTGAGGCTGGCCATGAACCCAGATCCTCCTGTCTCAGCCTCCCAAGTACTGGGATTACAAGTATGAACCACCACACCCAGTTTATTTTTATTTTTTATTTTTTATTTTTTTTCCGGTACTGGGGATTGAACTCAGGGGCATTCTACCTCCGAGCTACACCCCCAGCCCTATTTTTTTTATTCTTTATTTTGAAACCGGTCTCACTAAGTTGTGGAGTGCCTCACTGAGTAGCTGAGGCTGGCCGCGAACCCAGATCCTCCGGTCTCAGTCTCCCAAATGCTGGGATTACAAGCATGCGCCACCATGCCCGGCTCCAGTTTATTTTTTATTTTGAAACAGGGTTTTGCTAAGTTGCAGAGAGCCTCACTAAGTTCCTGACTTGAATCTGTGATCCTCTTGTCTCAGCTTCCCAAGTACTGGGATTACAGGTGTGTGCCACCACACCCAGCTTCAGTATAGTCATTCTGATTCATTCTCCAAATCAGTGAAGAAAAACCTTTCCAGAGCCGGGCGTGGTGGCGCATGCTTGTAATCCCAGCATTCGGGAGGCTGAGACCAGAGGATCCGGGTTCGTGGCCAGCCTCAGCTACCTAGTGAGGCACTCCACAACTTAGTGAGACTTGGTTTCAAAATAAAGAATAAAAAATAGGTTTGGGGGTGAAGCTCGGAGGTAGAATGCCCCTGAGTTCAACCCCCAGTACCGCAAAAAAAAAAAAAAAAAAAACCTTTCCAGAATACAAATGTAACCAATTCATTCCACTGATTACACCTTCAGTGAATTTCTCAGCCCTTCAGAACAAGCAGATACTCTCTAATCTGGCCATGAATTTCTCTGCAGCTCAATCTCTTATAATGACCCCAATTCCCACCTAACATCTGAATTTCTTTCTTTCTACTGGGCATTTGAACTCACTGTTCTTGCTACCATACTCCTCCACCTGATGGATTCTGACTCATCCTTCAGACCTTAGTTTAGAAGGCATTTCCTTTAAAAAGGCTTCCCTTTTTTTTGAAACAGGGTCTCACTAAGTTACAGAGGGCCTCACTAAGTAGCTGAGGCTGGCCCAAAACCTGCGATCCTTTTAATCTCAGCCTCCCAAGTACTGGGATTACAAGTGTGCGCCACCACACTTGGCTCTATTTTATTTTGAAACAGGGTCTAACTAAGTTGATAAGAGGCTCACTACATACTGAGGCTGCACTCAAACTTCCTGTCTCAGCCTCCCAAATACTAGGATCACAGGTATATGCCACCATGTCCAGCTCATCCTGGTCTTTAGTCAATCTGTAGGTTGAAAAGTAGTGTTTTAGCCAGGCATGGTGGTGCAAAGAAAAGAAAAGTAGTGTTTTCAGGAGCTTCCCTGGCCCGGTCTCAGCCCTCACAAGGGTTCGTGGATAATGATCTATTTTTCATGTAATGGGGGAGAATAGTTAAGAGTAGCAATGTGTGTGTGAAACATAGTTAGAAAGAAGAGCAACACTTAGAAAGCCCACCACAAGTATGTCCACCCATAAGCCACATACTCTGTAGGAGTGGAACAACTCTATGGCACGGAGCACATCAAACTTTCTGGCCATGAGGAACTTGACAGCCACATTCCAAGAGAGCGGAGAAACGTTGTACTGAACTGTCCACTTGTTAATCTCTTCAAGAAATTGCCTGGTGGCCTGTTTGACAAAAAAAAAAAAAAGTAAGAATAATTAGTAAGAAGAAAACATGTTTAGAGAACAAAAAGTAAAACTAAAACAAAATAAGCAGAAAAAAACAATCATTATTTCCCCAGGAAAGACCAAATCTAAAGTTTACTACACAGAGCAACCAAATACAGTTAAAATTCACATCATAAAATGAGAACAGAAGTCAGAGTCAGGTTCAGTGAACAGGACTTACAGAGAGGTATGAAGAAATAATGAGAACACCAGAGCTCCCAAATGAGATAGAAATAACTGCCCCACAGCAAAATAATAATAATTTTTGTGTTTGTTTTGTTTTTGGTGCTGGGGATTGAATCCAGGAGTGTTCAGCCTCCAAGCTACACACCTGGTCCTATTTTTTTTTGTTTAGAAACAGGATCTTACTACGTTGTAGAAGGCCTCACTAAATTGATGAGGCTGTCTTCAAACCTGTGATTCTCCTGTCTCAGCTTGCCAAGTACTGAGATTACAAGTATGTACCACCACACTCAGCTCATTTTTTGTGTTTAAACAGGGTCTCACTAGGTTGTTCGTGGCTGAGGCTGGCTTCAAAACTGCAATCCTCTTCTGTCAGTCTCCCAAGTACTGAGATTACAGGCATGCATCACCACGCCCAGCTCCCTGTTTTGCTTTTTATGGAGGAAAAAAAAAGTGGCTGAGTCCTCTAAAAAATTATTACGTAATGCAGTATAAGTACAACAGTCTCAGCTGCTGTTTTTGTCTCACAAGCCAATTGGATATAGCAAAACAATCAGAAAACAGTTTCCACTTTGAAATGAGTAGAACTATTTGATAGTAACAAAATTATTAGGAAGAATTTTTTTTTTTTTTTTTTGCAGTACTGGAGATTGAACTCCGGGGCATTCTACCTCCGAGCTATACCCCCAGCCCTATTTTTTATTCTTTATTTTGAAACAGGGTCTCACTAAGTTGCAGAGTGCCTCACTAGGTAGCTGAGGGTGGCCGCGAACCCAGATCCTCCAGTCTCAGCCTCTCAAGTGCTGGGATTACAAGCATGCGCCACCATACCTGGCTCATTATTAGGAAGAATTTAACAAATCAAAAGGGCAATTATTTTTTGTGACAACTGATAACACGGGACCTCCTCATAACACCCAAAAAACTGGACACTAGTGCCCAGAGAATGATTAGTAGTCTTTCTGGAAAATGTTTTTTTCTAGAAGAGGAGCTAATAGTGAGATACAGGAAATTTTCACATTCACTATCTGATCTCAAGCTGGCAAGATGCCTGTTTCTAGAACTGTATGTATCCCTATTCCTCCTTAACATTATTACTAATTTCCATTCCATTATCTTCTATTTCATCATTTTAGATTTTTCTATTAATTAAATAAATTTATTTATTTTTGGTACTAGGGATTGAACTCAGGATCTCATTAAGTTGCTGAGGCTAGCCTTGAATCTTCAATCCTCTTGTCTCAGTCTCCCACATACTGGGATTACAGGTATGTGCCTCCACACTCAATTTAGAAAGACTTAAACTGGTTGATTGTGGTGACATACACCTGTAATCCCAGTACTTGGGAGGCTGAGACCAGAGGATCCAGGTATGTGGCCAGTCTCAGCAACTTAGTTAGGCCTTCTGCAACTTAGTGAGACCCTGTTTCAAAATAAAGAATAAAAAATAGGACTGGGGGTGTAGCTTGGAGGTAGAATGCCCCTGGTTCCATCCCCAGTACTGCTAAATAAATAAATAAATAAATAAATAAATAAATAAAAAAGATAAGCCAGGCATGGTGGCACAAACTTGTAATCCTAGTATTTGGGAGGCTGACAAAGGAGGATCACAAGTTCAGAGTCGGCTTTAGCAACTTAGGCTCTCCAAAACTTAGTGAGAACCTATTTCAAAATAAAAAGATAAAATAGGGCAGGTAGAAGAGCTCAGAGGTAGACTGTCCCTGGATTCAATCCCCAGTACCACAAAACAAACAAACAAATAAATGAGCAGGCATGGTGGCACATGTCTATAATTCCAGTAGCTGGGAGATTGAGACAGGAGGATCACAGTTTCGAAGCCAGCCTCAGAAACTTGGCAAGGCCCTCAGCAACTTAGTAAGACCCTATTTCAAAATAAGAAATAAGAGCCGGGTGTGGTGGCATACACTTATAATCCCAGTACTTGGGAGGCTGAGACAGGAGGATCACAGGTTCTTGGCCAGCCTCAGCTACTTCATGAAGCCCTCTGCAACTTAGTGAGATCTTGTTTCAAAATAAACACTAAAAGTAGGGCTAGGGGTGTAGCTCGGAGGCAGAATGCCCCTGGGTTCAATCCCCAGTACTGGGGAAAAAAAGAAAACAGGGCTGGAATCTGGTCATGGTGCCACATGCTTATAATCCCAGTATTTGGAAGGCTGAGACAGGAGGATCACAGCTGTTTTTGTTTTGTGGTACTGGCGATTGAACCCAGGGGCATTCTACCTCTGAGGTATACCCCCAGTCCTATTTTTTTTTTTTTTTTTTTTTTTTTTTTTCGGTACTGGGGATTGAACTCAGGGGCATTCTACCTCCGAGCTATACCCCCAGCCCTATATTTTATTCTTTTTTTTGAAACCGAGTCTCACTAAGTTGCGGAGTGCCTCACTAGGTAGCTGAGGCTGGCTGCGAACCCGGATCCTCCGGTCTCAGCCTCCCGAATGCTGGGATTACAAGCGTGCGCCACCACGCCCGGCTCCCCCCAGTCCTATTTTTTATTCTTTATTTTGAAACAGGGTTTCACTAAGTTGCAGAGAGCCTCACTAAGTACCTGAGGCTGGCCACGAACCTGGATCCTCCGGTCTCAGCCTCCCAAGTACTGGGATTACAAGTGTGCGCCAGCACGCCCGGCTAGTATCACAGTTTTGAGGACCACCTCAGCAACTTAGTGAGGACCTAAGCAACTTAGTGAGACCCTGTTTCAAAAATAAAATAAGGCTGGGGTATAGCTCAGAGGCAGAATGTCCTTGGGTCCAATCCCGAGTACCAGCAAAAAATAAAATAAAATAGGGCTGAGGAGTGTAGTTCAGAGGTAGAATGCCCCTGGATTCAATCCCCAGTACAAAAAAAAAAAAAAGATTTTTTTTTTTTTTGCTTGCGGTACTGGGGATTGAACTCTCAGGGGCACTCTACCTCCGAGATATACCCTCAGCCCTATTTTTTATTCTTTATTTTGAAACCGAGTCTCACTAAGTTGCGGAGTGCCTCACTAGGTGGCTGAGGCTGGCCGTGAACCCAGATCCTCCAGTCTCAGCCTCCCAAATGCTGGGATTACAAGCATGCGCCACCACGCTCGGCTCGAAAGATTTTTTTTTTTTTAATTAATTTTTTTTTTTTTTGAAGTACTGGGAATTGAACTCGGGCATTCTACCTCTGAGATACACTCCCAGCCCTATTTATTTTTTATTCTTTTTTTTTTTTTTTTTTTTTTTTTTGCGGTACTGGGGATTGAACTCAGGGGTGTTCTACCTCTGAGCTATACCTCCAGCCCTATTTTTTATTCTTTAT
>PVLC010027988.1:0-21371 GCA_004027655.1 Graphiurus murinus
CCTGCTGGCGAGGGTGTGGAGAAGTGGGAACCCTAATACATTGTTGGTGGGATTGCAAACTTGTGCAACCACTGTGGAAAACAGTATGGAGGATCCTCAGACGAATGGGAGTGAACCTACCATATGACCCAGCAATACCACTACTGGGTATATACCCAACAGAATGGAAACCAAACTATCAGACCGATGCATGTGTATCAATGTTTATAGCGGCTCAATTCACAATAGCCAAACTGTGGAAGCAGCCAAGATGTCCAACCACAGATGAATGTATTACAAAACTATGGGATATGTACACAATGGAATTTTACTCAGCCATAAAGAAGAACAAAATCATGTTCTTTGCAGGAAAATGGATGCAACTGGGAAACATTATGTTAAGTGAGATTAGCCAGTCACAAAGAGTAAAGAAGCATATGTTCTCCCTAATATGTGGATGCTAGGGAGAAGATGGGGCATAAGAGGGTCTCCAGATGAAAAGGAGAGATCCTCGATAAGCAAAGAAGTTGTTTTATCTTCATGTTTTCATTGACCATATGTGTTTCTTTTTCTGTTAAATGCCATCATTCCTTTGCCCATCTTTGCTGGTGCTTGTGTTACGCCTTGATTTTTATGATTAAAAAAATTTATCCCAGTATTATGTTTTTTGTTGGCATATGTTACTAATACTTTCCCTCAGTTTTAAATTATCCTTCTTTGTGAGACTTCTCCTAATAAGATTCTTAAATTTTGAACCAGGTGAGGGAGCTCACGCCTGTAATCCCAGCACTTGGGAGGCTGAGACAGGAGGATCACAGGCTTGAGGCAACTTGCCAGGTCCTCAGCAACTTAGTGAGACCCTGTTTCAAAATTAAAAAATAAAATAGGGCTGAGGGTGTGGCTCAAAGGTAAAATTCCCCTGGGTTCAATCCTCAGTACCACAAAAATAAATAAATATGTAAGTATGTTAACAAATAAACAAATAGGGCCGGGGGTGTAGCTCAGTTGTAAAATGCCCTGGGTTCAATTCCCAGTAACAGCCTCCCCCCACAAAAGAAATCTTAATTTTTGTACTCAAATTTTTTATAGTTTTACTTGATGATCGGAGCTCTTAGTTTAAAAAATTATTTTTCTATCCAAAAATCTAAAATATTCATTCACTTACATGCTAGGAGCTTTAAAGTTTTGTTTTTGGCAACTAATTCCCTAACCCATTTGAATGCTTAATTTTGTATATGATGTGAGGCAAGGATCCACTTTCATTTTTTTCTACATTTATATCCATTTTTCAACTCTAATATGGCATGCCATCCCTCTGCTATGCCATAGTTCCTCACATGCATGGGTCTTCTCTGAGCCCTCTAGCTCATTGAGTAATTGGTCTATTCCTGTGTCAGTAACATCAGGAAGCCCTAACAACTTCTTTTCAGAAGTGTCTTTATTTTTCTTGGCTCTTTGTGTGTGTTCCCTTCCTCTCTCTCTCTCTCTCTCTCTCTCTCTCTCTCTCTCTCTCTCTCTCTCTCTCTCTCTGTCTCTCTCTTTCTGTCTCTCTCTCTCTCTCTTTAAGTTATTATTGAAGTATAAAGTATGTACAGAAAAATACACAAGCCATACAACATGTACAGGTCCATATATTTCATCAAGTAAACAGTGATTTAACCACAACTACTGTCAACACATGGAAACTTAGCACCTCAAAAGCTTTTCTTGTTCCCCTTCCAGTCTCTCTCTCTACCTCCCACAAAAATGAGCAGTGCTGCCTCAAAGACCATAGATTCAGTAGGCCTACTTTTTTACTTTTGTGAATGAAGTCTCAGTTGGTATTATTTCACATGTCTCCTTTTACCCCATGTCATATTGTGGGGCTTATCACTATTGTTGCATGTAACTGGTTCATTCTCTTCCCTGTTCCATTTCTTGAAGTCCCAATCTTTTTATTTTTTGGTGATGGGGATTGAACCTAAGGGCATTCTACCTCTGAGTTATCCTCCCACCCCTGCCCCCCCTTTTTTTGAAACAGGGTCTCGCTAAGTTGCTGAGATTAGCTTTGAACCTGCAATCCTCTTGTCTCAGCCTCCCAAGTAATGGGATTATAGGCATGCGCCACCATGCTCAGTGAAGACGTTACTCTTTAATCCATTCCCTCATTAACAGTCATTTAGGTTGTTTCCAGTTGGGAAGTATTTTGAATCATGACAGTCCAGGTTCCTACCAGCCTCTGAGCGCTTGTGTAAGCTGGTTCTCTCTTCCTGCTATAGCCCTATTCACTCCACTACTCAAGATTCTGGACATTTTTTTTTTTTTTTTTTTTTTTTTTTTTTTTTGCGGTACTGGGGATTGAACTCAGGGGCATTCTACCTCCGAGCTATACCCCCAGCCCTAGTTTTTATTCTTTATTTTGAAACCGAGTCTCACTAAGTTGTGGAGTGCCTCACTAGGTAGCTGAGGCTGGCTGCGAACCCAGATCCTCCGGTCTCAGCCTCCCGAATGCTGGGATTACAAGCGTGCGCCACCACGCCCGGCTGATTCTGGACATTTTAAAAAGCCTAAATATGTTCATCCCTTTTGTAAACTGCCCTTAGACTCCTCTGTTCTACCAGGTTCTTCTATATCAGGGCATTTTACCTTGTGGCCCATGAGTTGAACCCTAAGTACAATCCTGGAAATGTATTTTTTGCAAAAAATAAAAAAAAATAAAAAAGGTTAAAAAATAATTATTACTTAGCAACTGTGAACTAGATTAGAGTCTAACTATTTACCACGAAGGAATTTGAATACTTTTTCCTAAACTTGTAAACACTGAGTTTCCTTGTAGCCATATGTAAGGAAAAGTAAACAGCTTCCAAGAGTTTGTTTAAGTCACGGAGATGACTGAATAACCACCTTCCATTTTATCATTCTTCAGGAGAAAACGTAAGCCAGGTTTATAGCATGAAGTGGTGGAGAAAATGATCAAGGTTGTTAATAACCTCTCTGCTTCTGCCTGCAACTAGTTTATGGAATAAGATACTTGGAAGAAGTTAAAGCGGAGTACATATTGGTACTTTGTTTATTTTAATGTCCTCAGATGACTAGGCAATGGAAACTTGTTGACAAGATCTCCTCAACTACTATTTCAGATTAAGACTTTGGGGGACCAAAAGGCTCTGGATTTGAAATGCATCATTTTCTTACGAGTGAGTTGAGACATCTGAATTCACTAAATTAGAAAATGTGAAGGCAAAAGTGAAATCCAAACCAAACAAATATGACTTTCAGACTCAGAAGAAATTGAAATTGTAATTACAGAAGAAATTCACGGTCATTCCTGAGCAAGAACCATGCCTTATGATTTCGCTAAGCCTGGCATGGTGGTGCACACCTGTACTTGGGAGACTGAGACAGGAGGATTGCAGCTTCAAGGCCAGCCTCAGCAACTTAGCAAGACCTTCAGCAACTTGTTTAGACCCTGTTTCAAAATAGAAAATAAAAAGGGGTGTAGTATAGCTTAGAGGAGGCAGAATGCCCCTCG
The DNA here is from genome assembly GCA_004027655.1 of Graphiurus murinus. Taxonomy (NCBI): domain Eukaryota; kingdom Metazoa; phylum Chordata; class Mammalia; order Rodentia; family Gliridae; genus Graphiurus; species Graphiurus murinus. The sequence continues at coordinate 3,491 of PVLC010027988.1, forward strand.
GTTCAATCCCCAGTACCCCCCCCCCAAAAGGACGTAATGGCACATGCCAATAATCCCCAGTATTTAGGAGGCTAAGACAGGAGTATTACAGGTTCATGTTTGAGGTCAGCCTCAGCAACTTTGCAAGATACAGTTCAGAGGTAGAATGCCCCTGGGTTTGTTCTCCAGTAACAAAAAATAAATAAACAAATTCTAGTTAAATAATCAAACATTGTCACTGTAGCTCATAATCCATCCAAAAAGAAACTATGCTCATCAGAAGGATACGTCGTTGCATATAATTTTGGAGACAAGAATATGCATATGAGAACTGGCTGGAAATTTCTGGTTATGTGATCAAACGCTGGTCAGTGTTGGAGGCCGGTGGTCATTATAGAAGTATCATGAGCCCACTCCAATCAGAACTTAAAGACAGCACTGGTAAAATAAACCTGGGTCAGAATTGAAATGTGCCAGGACTGAGCACAACTTGGGCTTCTTGAGGATGGCTAAGCCTGCTGAATGTCAGTATTCTTGTTTAGGGGTTCCACGGTGAACATGGATGACAAGCAGGCCACCCACAGACCTGCAGAGGCACATTGGATCATCTACCTCATACTTGAATGCCTTCATATGGATTCTTTATAATCATATCTCTCTCGCTAGGCTTTACATTTGAAAAAATACAAAATACACATTTCTTATGTAGAAGAATTGGGATATAAAGTTTAAAAAGTGATCATGTCTTCCTTCCCTAACTTTTCTCTATCCCTAACCTACCCCCAAGTTAAGTCTGTTGGTTCTGGTTCCAGGCTTTTTCCTATGAATTCTTCTAGGTTTTAAGCTTCTGGCCAGCATAAATTGTTTTTCTGTTTGGACTGAAAGACAAATTCTTGCTTTGGGAATAAAGATAGTGAGCATCATGTCTCATTCCTAGTTAACTAATAGTTGCCTCTAAACATAATTATTTTATAACCCTTTCTGTTCGGAACAACACTTTGCACAAAACAGGTTCTGAGTAAATACATATTTGTCTTACATATCTGAGTAAATACATATTTGACTTATAGGGATTGGAGGGAGAATGCCCAAATTGAAACCTAGAGGTTTGTGAGAAACCAAAGACAAGGTTTTCAACGTGCAATTCAGTTGCATTTGACAAGAAGTATTGCTAATATGCTAGTAACATTTTCTTTCTTTTTGTGGTGCTAAGGATTAAACCCAGGGACATTGTACCTCCGAGCTGTACCCCCAGCCTTATTTAATTTTTTTATTTGGAAACAGGGTCTCGCTAAGTTGCTGAGGCTGGTCTTGAACCTGGATCCTCATCTCAGCTTCCCAAGTACTGGGATTATAGGCATGCACCACCACGTCCAGCTTCTGCTAACAACCTTTAATAGAACATTCTGAATACTATTTTTTTTTTTTTTTTTTTTTTTTGCGGTACTGGGGATTGAACTCAGGGGCATTCTACCTCCGAGCTATACCCCCAGCCCTATTTTTTATTCTTTATTTTGAAACCGAGTCTCACTAAGTTGCGGAGTGCCTCACTAGGTAGCTGAGGCTGGCCTTGAACCCGGATCCTCTGGTCTCAGCCTCCCGAATGATGGGATTATAAGCGTGCGCCACCACGCCCAGCTTCTGAATACTATTTTTCTACTTCCTTCTCCCGAAATATCAAGGTTAGAAAAGACAAATATATTTTTGAGAAAAGGTAAGTGTGATTTTCTCTCCCACCTCCTCCTTTTTAGAGAGTGAAGAACACTTAAGGCAGGAGACATGCAGTAGATAAATCTGTTCCTTTGTATATTGCCTGACTGTAAAATTTGCTGTGGAGTATTTTTTATTGGTGACTTCTTTTACAGATGTTTTTGGAGGAAGTTGAAATTATGCTGGTGAAAACACATCTAGACTCCACATTGCAATTTAAACATACTGTATTTTATTACCTTAAGCACAAAGACAGGCAGCTTTCCCCCCTTACATTCTTTCTTTTTTTTTAAAATTAAAAAAAAAAAAAAGAAATGAAGAAAGTAAGCCCAAAGTATTTTTCTGCTTGGACTCAAAAATGAATTCTTGCTTTGGGAATAAAGATAGTAAGAATCATGTCTCATTCCTAGTTAACTAGTAGTTGCCTTTAAACATAAAGAACAATGATTTTTGAAGACTAAAATTACACACACACACACATATAGTCAGTCAGAAGGTGTGATTCATATTATTTCCCTTAGGTTTCATTTTCATTTTTATTTGATTATTCAGACTCCATGACTAAACGTTTGGTGCTTGCAAATTCAAACAGTCTGGACTGAAATAAGCCTTTTGATATTGCGGAGGAATTGCTTTTAAATCCTCCCTGTGAAATGTACTATCCTAAGGAACTCTTTCTGGAGGGAAAACTTCTGGAAGGGCCTCCATTCCTTGGCATTTTCATAATAGTGGAATGGGTTATGCAGGGAGCCTCGCAAGCAGTTAAGAACGCGCGCTGGCAAGATTCCCAGCTCAGCAGCGGCGCCATTAGCAACTTTCTTGATCTCTCTCAGTTTTTCTCACCTGTAAACTGAAAATAATGAAAATAACACCTAATTCAGAGAGTCGTGAGGATTGGATGTCTGCACAAGCTTTAAACATGACACATAGAAATTACCCAAGGAATTTCAGCTGCTGGTGTTAGCCCTCTGGTCTCTAGGACGATGACTACTAATAGTGAATTGTGAAGAGTCGTGTGCCCTCTGTGTCTAAGCAAACGTTGTACCCTGTACCAGAATCTTTATTACCACACAGGACATTTTTAGTGATGGTTGTTTATGGTCAGTTGCTCCTCCTCGATCAAAGGGCCCAACCAGCTCTTATACACGTGTTTTTGCATCTATCAGTAGATTCTCAGGGTGCCTTGCACTTCACATGTCCAAAACCAAGGCTTACTGAATTGCAGTGGGAACAAGTAGGTGAAGGGCTAGGTCCAGCCTGCTCCAGAGTGAGGGCTCTGTCTTTGAACCATCCTCAGGGTTGTTGAATGAGGGCCAGGCAAGGGTTTGACATTTCTCATTCCAACCAGGAATTGGAGTGGTCAAGGTGCTAGTCACCATAGTAAGTGCCTATTTCCTCATCTCTGAATGAAGTTGAAAATGCGAGCAGATTTGGAAAACTGAAGCTAGTCTGTTTTACAGGGTGGCCAGATTAGTATCTCTTCATTTTTTTTATAGTAAATATTTTTAAATGATATGGTCAGAATTTGAGATTCAGATGTGCAAACTCTTAGAATCCAGGTTAAAGAAACAGTCGGAATATCAGTGCAAATTATCAAATTGTCAAGAGAAATGTGAAAATCTGAGAGTCGCAGAACATAACTAGGAAGGTCTTGCAACGTGAAACGTGCAAATGGTCAGCTCACAAACTTCAGCTGTGGGTGACCTCAGCACTTATCTTTCCAACCAACAAGGATGAGATCAGACTCAAGCAAACTGAAAAACTGCAAGCTTCTCTCTGCTAAGCCCTGGGCTCTGGGAGGGATTTGGAGAAAAAGGAATCAACATCAACTCCCATTCCACAGTTGACTATCTTCCCCTTGGATGGCCAGTGCTCTCCTTCTCCCAGCTCATCTCTTCCAGAACTTTAATTTCTGCATTTCTCCCCACATGCTGGTTTATTTGTATGCAACTCTAGTTATTACTTTTAGAGTAAATTTGTAGAGATGGAATGGTTGGGTCAAAGGGTATGAATATATTTATGGTCTTTGATACTTGATGCCACATTTTTCTCTAAGAAGGATTAGCAACCCACATTTCCACCAAACGGTGTGCATGGTCCTCACTGTGCCCTTTGCAAACTTTTCTCACGAGAATATAATAATAAAAAAAAATCTGTATTTAGTTTTCTATTGCCGTATAACAAGTCACCACAGGCATAGTGACTTTAAACGATACTAGTTTATCATCTTACTTTCTTGTAGAACGGAAGTCTGGCGTGATGGCTGTATTCTCTGCTCAGGTTTCCACTGGGCTGAAATTTAGGTGTCAGCTAGGTCAGCTAGGGCTCATTTGGAGGTTGTTGGAGTCCTCTCCCAAGCTTACTGGTGTTTGGCAGAATTCATCTCCTTCTTTTTTTTTTTTTTTTCTTGTGGTACTGGGAATTGAATCTAGAGGCATTCTACCTCTGAGGTATACTCCCAGCCCTATTTTATTTTTTATTTGGAAGAGGGTCTTGCTAAGTTACTGAGGCTGGCTTTGAACCTGCTATCCTTCTGTCTCAGCCTCCCAAGTACTGGAATAATAGATGTGCACTACCATGCGTGATCTCATGCTTTCTACTAATTAAGTTATTTTCTTTTTCTGTGAATTAGGAAACGACATGCTATTATTCACTTTTAGGACTGACAAAGATATTTTTAATGGGGCATTAACACTCTTTTTGTGTATTACTGCATGCTAAAATACTTTTTTAAATTGTCCCACTCTCCATCCATAAACTTTAGCTGTTATTATTGTTAATGGCGTATATATTTTAGGGAAGTGGGTGCAGTCTTCCGCATTTTTTTCCCTTTCAAGGTTGTGCCTGTTTTGAGCATTGGAAACTTCAACAGCAGAGATGTCATTAACTGTAACAACTGTTCACAAGTGTGTTTTATGGGACTTTGCCCCTGGAAGGTTTTATTTGTTTGTTTTGTTTTTTTTAGCAAAGCAAGCATTCAATGATAATCAAGTTTGGGAAAAATACACTTCATATTCCTGTTCCCTTTACAACCCTCTGGAAAATCATAGTTTATGAGAGCATATGAAAAGTTATTCAGTAAAGGTCTTGTTTCAATTAGTAGACCAAGTTTTCCTTGGCCATGGAATGAGTGTGCTATGAGCAATGCTGATTTATGTATCTCCCTCCCTTCCTTATTCAATTGAGAGTTGAGTGGGTCATATAAAGTTGGGTGAGGATTAAGAGCCTGAAGGTGTGAATTCTGGTGATCTAGAACACATCACCCAACCTGTCTAGGATGCTAGTTCCTGCTGGGGAAAATGAGGATGCGAATCAGACATTAAAGCCTCAATCTCTGGCTCATGTGTATGCAACTCTAGTTATTTCTAATGTGGGATTCTATCATTGGCTTTTATACTAAATGTCTTATAAATACAACCTTGCTAGAAATCAATAACCAAACCCATGCCAAAACAACAATGACAAATTAAAGTCATCTGCTGGACTTTTGAGAATTAATTGGCTCATGAAACTCTCCCCATGAAATTTCTAATATCAGATAGCATAAACATATGCATATATGAACACAGAGCTTGCATTGATGTGCCTAAGTGACAAATTCAGGCATATGCTCCTATATGCCAGACACACAGGGTTGTGACAATATCAAGGGAAAGGGAGAGAAGGAGTTTGGGTAAAGACACAGTCAGAAATAATGATTCAGAGGCAAAACGGGAATTATCACTAGATATATTGAGCTCTGGAAGGAGAGTTGAGGCAGCCAGAGGAGACAACCACATGAGTGCATCAGGAAATTGGACTGAGAAAATGACTCTGTTGCTTCCTGTTTCAGAAACATTTGTGTTACATGGTAACCTTACTTACTCATATACTATTGCATAGGGCAGGTAACTCTGTTCTCCAGTTAACACAACCTCTACCGTCTTCAAGTATGAATTTATTACAGCCAGATATTTGACATTTACACTGCTTTTCTAGCTTCATTTTATTTATTTCTTAGTGAATGTAAAGAGTGGTCCATGTTAGCTCCAGCACAACATGTCTACTTTCTGCTCCTGGATGGATTCTATTTGTTTCCATGACCTTTGGAGGCAGTACCTGGATTTGATTAAATTTGGCACACTATTAAGTCACACTGAAGCCAGGCATGGTGACACACACCTGTAATCCCAGTACTTGGAAGGCTGAAACAGGAGGATTACAGTTTCGAGGCTAGCCTCACAACTTAGCAGAGGCCTTCAGCAACTTAGCAAGACTCTGTTTCAAAATAAAAGATTAAAAGGGTTAGGGGGGGAGCCGGGACGCGAGCCATGGAGGAGATGCAGCCCCCGCTGCTGAGCTGCAACAAGCCGCACCTGGAGAAGCTGACCTTGGGCATCACCCGCGTCCTAGAATCTTCCCAAGGTGTAACAGAGGTGACCATCCTAGAAAAGGCTCCTGCTGAACGTCATATGATTTCTTCATGGGAACAAAAAAACAACTGCATGATGCCTGAGGATATGAAGAACTTCTACCTGATGACCAATGGCTTCCACATGACATGGAGTGTGAAGTTGGATGAGAACACCATTCCATTGGGCAGCATGACAATTAACAGCATCTCAAAATTGACCCAGCTCAACCAGTCTTCCGTGTATTCACTTCCTAACGCACCAACTCTGGCAGACCTGGAGGATGATACATATGAAGCCAGTGAGGACCAGCCAGAGAAGCCTCACTTTGACTCTTGCAGTGTGATATTTGAGCTGGATTCATGCAATGGGAGTGGGAAGGTTTGCCTTGTCTACAAAAGTGAGAAACCAGCATTAGCCCAAGACACTGAGATCTGGTTCCTAGACAGAGCATTATACTGGCATTTTCTCACAGACACCTTTACCGCCTATTATCGCCTGCTCATCACCCACCTGGGCCTGCCCCAGTGGCAATATGCCTTCACCAGCTATGGCATTAGCCCACAGGCCAAGCAATGGTTCAGCATGTATAAACCCATCACGTACAACACAGACCTGCTCATGGAAGAGACTGATTCCTTTGTGAACAAGCTGGATCCCAGCAAAGTATTTAAGAGCAAGAACAAGATCTTAATCCCCCAAAAGAAAGGACCTGTGCAGCCTGCAGGTGCCCAGAAAGGGCCCTCAGGTTCCTCCACTCCTAAGCTCTCCTCTGGGTCAGGAAACCCCGTCCGGAAGTGAGCACTCCAACTCCCAGCTCTCCACCAGCTCAGCAGTGGTGATTTCCATGCATAGATGGCTCCACCCTCAGATTCTGTAACTAACTGACTAAGGCATCTTCTTGAGTGGCAAAAACCCTAAGCCTTTTACTCCCACTCATATTAATCAGGAGTTGGAAGGGCATACTTGAGGCATCCCCAAGAATTCTTCACAGTAGGTTATGCTAGCCCCTACCTCCAAAAACTGCTTGAGAATTTCAGATCTTATTTAAGAGGCCAGATAAATCTATTGAAAGCTTTACTAATCCTTTAGCACTAATTAGTGAAGTCCTCCAAAGAAACCACTGATTTTGATCTGTGAAACATTAGAAGTACACTGTTTAATTAAAGTAGCCACTAGTTACATGTGACTAAACTTATATGAAAAATTCATATCCTCAGTTGCTTTAGCCCCTTTCAAGTATTCACATGTCTAGTAGATTCTATACTAAACAGTATAGAGCTATGGAACATTTCCACCACAGGAAGCCTTTTGAACAGCACTGCATCAGAATATATTCATATGGCTTCTCCTCAGATCAGTTAATTTTGGCTGTTAGATAAAGTGGATGTCTTAACCAGATGGGTTGTGATGTTCCATGAAAACTCTTGAAGACAAAATTGTACGTTCTTATATCCCTTACCATGAACATATATCACTCTGCTCATTTATTTTGTTTTCTATAAAGTTTGCCTTCATCCATTAAAAAAAAAAAAAAAAAAAAAAAGAGTTAGGGTATATCTTGGAGGTAGAATGCTCCTGGGTTCAATTCCCAGTTCCACCTAAAATAAATTAATTACATTGAGTCTTGTTGGAAGTGTTGTCTGTGTTTTTTAATTGCCTTCTAGAAAAGGCAGCTAAAAGCAGGATCTGCATGGGCACTTCTTTGACTTTCATGCTTTTAATGGCGTGTGGTATGTAGGTCAGAGCTTGGGTAGTGGGAGACACAGTGTGGCTTTGAAATTAAGGTTTGCTATATGCCTCGTCTTAGTCAGCTTACTTTCCTCATCTAAACTTCGGCTCTCTCAGCTGTAAAATGGAGATAATTGGGCTCTTTCTTCCCCAGTGTGGTTGTCAGTCTTGAGTGAGGTGGTATGTATAAGGGCTTAGCACGGTGCTTGGCACCTGGTAAATACTAATAAATAAGGATTACTATCATTGTTATTGTTGGAGATGGAATTCTGTGAGGTCTCCAACTGATAGACATGGTCAGAGATTTTGATTATCTAGAAGAGAATAAAGACAAAGTAAAGGAGAATGTAAGTAATAAGAATTGCTTGCTCTAAATGTCTGTTTCTTAGTTTTGTGAACTTGGCAGTACTTTATTTCCTTGCGCCTTGAAGAAATGAGTCCTCCTGTGGCTTGCCTTACAAGAAAATTACAAGGATTAGTGCATTTATATTGAGCTCCTGGACTCTCTAATTGCAAAGTAGGAAATATTTTTTGCAGCTGGGATGCATTAATGTTAGCGTGAACCCAGGCACAACTATTGGACTTAGAATCCTTTTTTCCTGCCCCTTTTCAACTTTTATGAGATCTTTCCTGAGTTTCTTAGTCTCTTGTGAGACTAAGGAAATGGCAAAGAATTTGTCAGCCCAGGGTTCTGTGACAAGGAAGCCACAGGGCAAGGGCACTAGATGCTTCGCGTGACACATTGCAAGCAAAACCAGTTTTTCCTTTTTTTCTTCTGGTCTGAACAAACTTCCCCTAAAGCTTGTTTCTCTCTGAGACAAGCTTGAGAAACCAGTTGTGTAGGAAGATAGGAACAGGCTGGTGGTGGAAATGCGGTTCCTTTCTTGGAGATCAAAAGATTAGCTTAAGCAGGTGATGTCTGCATGGCCGTCCCCAGGAGTCGTGGGAAAGGAAGAGACAGTAGCAAAGCAATGGCATCGTATCTGTGAATGGGGATGAACTGTATCAAGGACCAGGCCCTTGAAGAAAGTGTCCAGGACAATGAAAAGGAGTGATTAACATCACACAGAACCATAGCTGGGGTTTCTTGTGATGTACAGGCCATTAGCCAAAGAGACACGGGCTTTTATACATATTGTCAAAAGGATACTCCCAGTAGGGTGTGGTGGCACACTCTTGTAATCCTAGTACTCGGGAGGCTGAGACAGGAGGATCTCAGGTTCACAGCCAACCTCAGCAACTTAGCAAGACCTTCAGGAACTTAGTGACACCCTGTTTCAAAATAAAATAAAATAGAACTGGAGGTATAGCTGAGAGGTAGAATGCCCTGGATTCAATCCCCAGCCCCCCCCCCACACACACACACATATACACACACAAGGATATTTTCTAGGACTATTCATTTCTTTTTTTGTTTGAGCAAGTAAGGAAGTGAATGTTTTACCCAATGATATCTAATTTGTAGCACACTGAAAACTCTGGTACAAAAGGTAGTTTAGAGTTTTATATGACTCCCATGACATCGTGTGGAGGGGGCAGATCTTGTGCAGTTCATCATGTTTAAAGCAAAGACTTGAACAGACTGCCTGAGACTGAATCCAGGCTTGACCTCTTTGTAGCTGTGTGCCATTGGGCAAGTTTCTTGAACTCTCTGTGCCTTTGTTTTCAAATCTTGAAAAATGGTAGAATAGCAGCATCTACCTCAGAGTTGTAAGGATAAAGAGAATTAACAAGCCAGGCATGATGGCACACACATGTAATCCCAGTACCTGGGAGGCTGAGACAAGAGGATCATAGGCTCAATGCCAGCCTCAGCAAGTTAGTGACACCTTCAGCAACTTAGCAAGAGCCTGTTTCAAAATAAAATAAAATAAGGTTGAGGGTGTAGCTCAGAGGTAGAATGACCTTGAGTTCAATACCCAGTATTTTTTTTAAAAAGAGTTAACATGTATAAACTTAAGAACACTGATATACAGGATAAGCGCTGTGTTCAGGTGAGCTATGCTTATTTTGATAGCTTGGCGGTTAAGAGTGTGGACGCTGGATTGAGCTGTCTCAAGTTTGTGTCCCAGCTCTCCTGCTTATGAGCTGACCTCATGCAAGTTATGTCTCAGTCTTTGTTAAGTGGTTAGACTTCCTGCACCTGCTCTAGTGGACTGATGTGAGAATTTGCAGAGTACTTTATAATCTATACAGTGCCTTGTATGTATTAAACACTCAATATGTCTTAGCTATTGGTTTCTTGATTTTTCTTGTCTTTAAATCTCAAAGGCAGCCTTCTTAGCCTGTGAGCAGGAACTTGGGGAATCTTAGAGGGATGGCTTCTGGGGCTGGTGTCTACCCTCTGTTGCTGGAAGATCCTTCCAGGTTTTGAGCTGGCAGCTGAACAACACTGTCCGTCGCTTCTGCATTCGGTCTCCAGACCACGGTGTTCTATAGCAGCTCTTGGCAACACATCAGGTCCTAGGAAAGTACATGAATCATCATGGGACACTCAGCTCTGTACTTATGAACCTCATAAAAACATCTGATTCGGTTAGCAGACCTCCGAAATATCCATCGTCCTAATGTTCCTTCTTTTCTCTCCTCTCTCACACCCTGACACCCTGTCCAGCCTTTTCCCTCCTGGACTCTTCTCCCACCTTCCTACTGCCTCCCCCTAGCCCTCTTCAAATACTTCTCTTCGAGGAGCACGGCCTGGTGTCTCTGCCTCCTCCACCCCCCTCACCTGTCCCTACCCACACAGCAGCTTCGTTCTGAACTGAAGACCACACACACGTATTCTGGGTCCTCACACATGGAAGCCCATGGCTTCAGCTTCCTCCTTGTCCTATCCCTGGAGTGGACCATGTCTCATGGGACATTCATGTCACCTGTCTGAGACCCTTGTTATAGTGTTGCCACATCTCATTTCCACCATCCTAGACCAAATCCCTAGAATAGAGCCTGGTACACAGTAGGCATTCTAATAGGTGTGAAACGAGTGGGCATTTTGGCCTACCTGACCTCATTTGTTCTTATTATTACTATTATTTGTGGTGATAGGGATTGAACCCAGGGGCATTCTACCTCCTAACCACACGACCAGCCCTATTTTTTTTTTTTTATTTTGAAACAGAGTCTTGCTAAGTTACTGAGAACCTCACTGAGTTGCTCAGACTGGCCTCAAGCCTATGATCCTCCTGTCTCAGCTTCCCAAGTACTGGGATTGCAGGCATGCAACACCATACCCGACTTTATTATCCGTATTCACTGATTCTCTGTGTAGGCATTTGTAGTGATTGTAGGGTGGCTCCTACCAGCAGTACAGAGGTGAGCAAGAAGATGTGGTCCATCCTCTCTTGGAATGTGCTATATAGTAGGGGAAGATATATTGTATAAATCAGTAAATGTCAGCATGTTTGGGAAAGAGTGCAGGTCTTTATGAGGCCTAAGCCATAGGGTGGACAGTGAGGGCTTTCATTAGGAAGTGAGATTCAATTCTGTACTAGGAGTGCCAGTAGCAATTAGTTACACTGGAAAGTGTGGGGGTGGGGGGGGAGGAGGACAGCATGTTCCAACCAAAGTGAGTAGCATGTGCAAATGTCCTAAGCAGGGCAGCTGCATGATACACAGCAAAGGGCTGAAAGAAGACCAGATGTGCAGGAGCTGGAGTGGGGCAGCAGGTGCTGAGAGGCGGTCAGGGGCCAGGCCTGAGGACTTCAGCATTCACTTCATCAACCCTTGATGTTTCTTGACATTACAGCTGGTAACTCTGTCCAAGTGCTCCCTTGTCCTGTGTGTTTCTATGCACCATACATTTCAATCCCTAGAAAAACCCTCTTTGCCTGGTCTCCATCCAAATCAGAGTGATGAGGTCAGAAGTTAGCTGGTCCCAGCATGGCAGGATGACTGGATGACTAAGCTGTGACTAGATAGTTCTGTGATTCCAATCTGGCTTTGAAGTTTTGTTGGATGATCCCAGGCACATGCCTTAACCTCTCTGTGCTTCCATCTAAACATGAAGATAATCATCTTCACCCTCATGGATTTGGTAAAGATTAAGCAGACAAATGCAGTAAAAGCACTGAGGATGAAACTTGGGTTGTGTGAGATGCTGGCTGGATTGCTGTGTGCTCCTTGAAGGTCGAGGAGCTTTTCTGGCCCCTGCACACTGGGAAGCACTCCCGCCAGACACTTTTCTGCTGCTTCTTGACCTTTCTTGGCAGAGCCGTGAGCAATAACTGAAGTGAGAGTTCAGTTTTTTTGATGTTTTGTTCTGTGACTGCCTTCCTAGGGTGTGATCCGATCCCCCTTTTTTCCCCCTCTTTCCTTGTTCTGCTTTCTTGAGCACTTGATGCCCACATTCAGTCCTGGCCTCCTTGTCTCACCAGCATTCCTTAGGGAAGCTACTTGTTCTTGGGTTTTCTTTCAGCTTGTTTCTCCTGGTCATTCCCCATGGTTTTATTTCCCATTCTAGCTTCTCGCTCCACCTCTGCCTTGATCTGTCTTGGATTCTGGACCTTTGCTGGCCCTGGTTATTGTATCTGGTTTTCTGTGTTTCCCCCTATCTGTTAATCTGGTTTCAAACCCTTGGATTCTCGTGGGTATGTGACACTATATATCCCTTTCCCTCCCTGTGACCTTCTGGTCCTGGAACCACAGCTTGTTTCAACACTTGCTATCTAGAGATACCGATAAGATAGGAAATCCCTAATTTTTTCAATCCTAGACACAGCCTCATGCTGGGCCTTCTCTTAGTTTTATTTCCTATGTGTAAAACCTCATGATATTGCTATCTTTATTTCTTCCTGGATAAGAGGCATGGCCCTTGGATTCCCATCACCAGTTGTGGCTTCACATGTGGGAACAGAGTTTCCCCTGTGAGCCTCACTTTCTGCATGCCTTGGTCAGGTTGTAGGCATAGAACTGAGGGTGTCATACTTACCATCCCCAGAAATTAAGCGATCTTCAAAGGCAGTGGTTGTCCTTGATTATCTTGGCATCTCCAGAATTTTGTTCAGGCCCTGCAAAATAAAAGGTGACCTTAATTAATGTTTTTCAAAATTAATTGCAGACTGTCATCCTGCCAGAAAAGAGGTCAACCTGCAGCACCCAGGAGGAGAAGGGCAGTTGGCAGCTAGAGGGCAGCAGGGACCGGAAAGCAATTCTGGAGATGATATTTCAGCTTCACATTATCTGGGGGAAATTTCCATGGTCAGCTGGTAGAATCAGTGAGTGGACTCCCTCTGCCTGGGGAAGACTTTATAGATACCACTGTGACAAAAATGAATGTGTTCACAGCCTTTCCCCCTGCTTTGATCTGCTAAAGATAAGTCTGAGTTTGCTTTTCAGTGGCCTTTCTGCTCTCCTTCTAAAGGGGCGGTACTCTGGAAGCTAAGTTCATTTGGAGACAGATGGATACCCAGGGGAAGGAGGAAGGAAACAGAAATCACAAAGTTCTATGTGGAGAGAACATGAACTTGGGGAGGTCATTTAGCAGAGAGAACTCTGCAGCAGCTGAAGCGGGGAAAAGGAATTGGGGAGAGAAGGGAAGAGACGAATGGGCCCCTCTGATGCTCTTTAAGGAAAGCAATTTAGCGAGACCCTGCTCAAAACAAAAAGTTAAAAGGGGCTGGGGGATGGAGCTCAGAGATAGAATGACCCTGGGTTGAATCCCCAGTACCTCTCCTACCCCCAAAAGGAAGGAAAATAGAGACTTGACTTAGAAATTGACTTTTCCCTGTCTCTTTTGATTACTCTGTCCCTTGCACTCAGCACAATGTTTGGCACATAGAACCTGGGCATGGTGGCACACACTTATAATCCCAGTACTTGTGGGGCTGAGACAGAATGATCACAGATTTGCACACAGCCAGCCTCAGCAACTTAACCTGGCCCTCCACTACTTAGTGAGACCCTGTTTCAAAAAAAAAAAAAAATAGGGCTGGGGGATATAGCTCAGAGGTAAAATGGCCCTTGGTTCAATCCCCAGTATCACAAAAACAAAAAACCCAAAGCAATAATTGGCACTTAGAAAGTACTCAGTAAATATTTATTGAATAGTTCCTTAAATAATATTTGTGACTGTTGGAATTGTATCCTTACAGATTATTATTTGCAGGCTTCAGGCCCTGTATTTACACCCTTCACAGTATTATGGGTCTGGGAGCATGATATTTTGACACCCCCTGCCTGGAATGGTGAGGATGTTGATGGAGAGGCAGGGAAATCTGTACCAACCACCTCCAACCTCAGTTAAATGGCCGTGCCCTCCTGTGCGATGCTAATTCAGGACCAAGGACAGCACCCCAGATGCTCCCCTCACATTTTCCTGCTGCTGCTCCATGCTGTGTGAGTTCAGCATCCTGGGCCCCTTGTCTTTCCATTACACCTGCTCTGCCACCCTCCCAACTGGGGTTAGTCCAACTTTTCCCATTTCTAGACATGGAATGCCAAGTATCACTGGGAACAGATGACAAAACTAAGCCCTTGGGTGGCACATGATTCCATGATCTTGTCCCAGTTCCACTCAGTCATCACTCTGTACCCACACCCCATGGTGGCTATCTAATCCTGCACCCCATTAGCCCTTCACACCTCTGCCTTCCCTTTCAATCCCCGTATGTCCCCATCCTCTGAAAGATGGAAGTTTACAAGGCGAGAACTCCTTTCCCTTCCTTTCTGCACTCATTGTGCTTCATCTACCCTCAAAGGAAAAATTGTTCTTTGGTCTCCTTGGAACAAACCCCCACCTCTGTGTCTGATCTCCCTCTGTTCCCCAGGTCTTCTAGGAGCAGACCTTGTTCCATATGATGTCCTTTTCCCTCCTCTGCTCTCCCTGGATGCTGCCCAACATACTGGTCAGTGTCCCCAGGCAACCATGCAGTTCCACCACAGTCGTGTAGAGGCTTTATTTAAAGATATAGGCCTGGAGACCCTATTGCAGGCCTACTAAATTGGAGTCCTTGATGGTGGAATCTGGAATCTACTTAAGAAGAGTATCTTATTAAATGGTCTATCTTTGTTCTTGCTGCCTCCAAAAAATGTCTCCGTCCCAGAGCCAGAAATCCCTCTTTGAAATGCAACCCTGTTCACATTATTGCCCGTGTGTGTGTGTGTGTGTGTGTGTGTGTGCGCGCGCGCCAGTCACTGGGGATTGAACCCAGGGTCATTCTACCTCCAAGCTACATCCCAATTCTATTTTTTTTTCTTTTTCTTTTTTTTTTAATTTTGAAACAGGGTCTCACTAAGTTGTGGAGGGCCTTGATTAAGTTGCTGAAGCTAGCTTCAAACCTGCAATCCTCCTGCCTTATCCTCCCAAGTACTGGGAATACAAGTGTGTATTGCCATGCTTGGCTTCACTGCTTATTAAAAAAAATTTTTTTTGATGTGGTTCAATTGCTCTACCACTGATCTGCATCCCCAGCCCTACATCATGACCTAGTAAAAGCCCCTCAAAATATTTGTTGTTGCTATTATTCTTGTTTTAAACAAGTCAGCCTTAAGGCAGGATACATATGGCACATCAAAATGGGCAATTTGAAAAGCACTTAATGAAGGGGGGACATTTATAAAGGGGTGCCCATAAGGAACACAAGTGAGGGCCAGGACAGGGCCCCAGTGCTGGCAGTAGGGAGCCTGGAGGTAAAGGGAGGGAGCAGTAAAGGGAGAGAGAGGGCTGCCTGATCAGACCTGTAATGGATGGAGAGAGGAGTCTGATCTGTGCAAGTTGCAGGAAAGGGCAAAGGAAAAGACATACTCCTCCCCATGCTTCCTCCCTCTGAAACCATGCTAGTGCTCCCCATTGGGCAAGGGCAAGGGAGTTGTGGTGTAGTCTACAGTGGTCAGCCTCCAGGGCCTGGAGCAGGACAAGGGAGGAGCTGTGCCTTAAGGGAGGAGATGCAAATAGAAGCTCCCTAGCCTGGTTCTGAGCCAGCACTCCTGGGACAGGCCAAACCCCCCTGCTGGCCATAAAGTCAGTTTCCTCCGGGCTTTGTCCTGCTGCTTTGAGCCCTCCCCTGCAGGCTGTGCAGATCACAGGGGTCCTGGGCATTCCATGCTGTTTCTTTACTGGTTTCTTTGCTCTGTCATTTCTTTTGCAGCTCCTTGTGTCTGGATAGCCCACTCTGCTCTTGCCCATCCACCTGCCAATTGCCAAACTTTCTGCAAAACTAAACCCAAGTGCTACTGTTTGGATGTTGACTGTCTCCCAAAGGTCTATTTATTAAAAGCTTGGTCCCCAGGGTGAGGCTGTGGGGAGGTATGGAGCCTTTGAGAGATGGGACCTTATACGTGGCCCTTAGGTCACTGGGGACAGGCTCCCCAGGGGGCAGTGGGACCCCAGCCACTTCCCCTTCCAGCTTGTTATATGAATGGTTCTGTGCTCCTTCTCCACAGGCCAATTGATCACTGACTGGAGCCTCCAAAACATGAGCTCAACTGTACCTTTTCTCCTTGTAAGTTTAATTATCTCAGGTATTTTGGAACAGTGATGGAAAGCTATGATACAAAATGACCCTATCCTGGTGCAGCCTTTCCTTGCCAAGTAGAACTGGCTACTGCTTCCTTTGTGCTCCCATCCCACCTGACACAAATCCATCTGCGCCGCAATAGTTAACGTATGTGGAGCACTAGGAGTACTGAAAGTGTTGTGTGTGCCAACTACTTAATCTTCATAACAGCTGTTACCCCATCAGATGAGGGTACTGAGGCACAGTATCCAGGCAACAGTAAAGTCTCACTGGCTGACCCCACTTATAATGGGTGGAGCAGAGATTTGAAGCTAGGCCGCCTGGCTCTAAACTTCGTCAGCACTCTGCCTTAGGGCCTCACGGTGTTGGTGTCACTCAATAACATTTGCTATGTGCTGGTCTCCCTCTACTGAACCATCAACTCTCCAAGGACAGGTGGTTTTGTTCATCTTTGCCCACTGTCCTCTTGCCCTTCCCAGTGCTTAGCACAGAGCTCGGCCAAAGAGGGATATAGTAGATGGTGAATGAGAAGTGAAGGAGAAGGAACCTCGCAAGCACTCGTCTTCACAATTGAGAGGGCTGCAACTCCCAGAAGCTAAGTAACTCGCCCCAAGTTATAGCCTGTGCTATCATCTCAAGGCAGGTTTGCCTGACTACAAAGCCCATATATTTTTTTTTTTTATCATATGAAGCTGCTTTCAAGAGGAATACCAAATTTTAATGCTAAACAATTATCCCCTAAAAAAAGTATGGTGAGTTACTCCATTCATTTTAATCAAGTGTCAGGTAGATAGAGATTGATTGCCACTTCAGATCCAGACCCAAAGCAGAAACTCTACCCAGGAATAATGAGTGAGAGCTGCAAAGTGGGGATAGGGAGAAAGTTCTAGGTCAGAACTCCAGTTAATAGCCAAAGAATGGGGCTGTGATAGCCAGGCATTTGCAGTGAATTGTCTCCACAGCATTTGACACCAGTCCTGCTCTTTTTGAAGCCATGGCTTGAGGAGACAGAGGGAGGCCATGATTTAAGGCATGTGTCTTCTGAGGTGTAGAATGGAGCCTAAGGAAAGCCAGGTCCTGAGGACAGCGCTCGGGTGCTCCCATTTTATATAAGGTGCTAAAATATTACTAGAATGAATTGGAAGGAAAGTGCCAGTTAACTGACTGTCCTATAGGCAACTCTCTTTCTTTAAAAAGTATACTTTATTGGTGCATTGAAGTCTCATATCATAATGTAGCTCAGAGCGACAGGGACATACATGCACACAGGGAGACTTTCTCAGGGAAGTCTCCTTCCTTGAAGTAAGAACTATTTCAAAGATGCCCATGGCTAGTCTTCAAGGAGGGAGGAAGAGTGCAGTTACAGATAACCCAGCAAAGGGTTGTCTGTCATCAGCAGGTACCATCAACAAATTGTGAAACAGAAAAAACATGTGGCATGACAATGATTTATTTTCATATCTAAATTTTAGACAATCAGGATGCCTGACTTAGAAAAACAATGCATACGATCATTAACAAAACTCTTATTTTTAAACATAAAGAGATATTCATTTCTCTCCTCCTCCTCCTCCTCCTCCTCCTCCTCCTCCTCCTCCTCCTCTTCCTCCTCCTCCT